>CP106729.1:141316077-141542409 GCA_025506655.1 Gossypium rotundifolium
CCTCTCTCGAGGCAAATAATGTCTAACCTTAGGTTAATTAGTGGAACTCTCATTCTCTTATAATAACCCACTAAGGAAGCGATAGAATTGATCAATGGATTCCCATATTAGGTTTCACCCTAATCCGGTAAAATCTCATAACCCTATCTCTAGGTGCCCGATCAACTCCACTCAATTACGCTAGATCTACTCTTAGGCGGGGTCTATTCCTCCTCCACCTAAGCACATCAGATTAAATTAAGCAACATAATTAAGAACAAACCAAGCACTTATCATATAAATTTAGAAATCAAATAACAAAATCCATCATAGGTTTCATCCCCTTCAGGTATCTGAGGGGTTTAGTGCATAACTAAATACGAAAACATCTCAGGAATAAAGAATAAACAAAATATAAGAACTCCCTAAAACCCCCGAAGGAATTGAAGGTGAGATCCTCCGTCTTGAATTGAGTTTCGACTTCTTGAGATGGATCAATTGGCTATCTTCAAGTGACTCCCTAAAAGATGAATGCTTTGGCCAAAAAGCCTCTGCCCAAAAAGCCCTATTTAATGTCTGCCTTGGGTTGTTTATATAGGCTTTGGGATGCTATACTTGGCTTCTAAGTATCTCCTTCAAGTAGAATTACTATTAGGGTGTTTGATTAGACTTAGGAGTATGTTTCTTTGGCTTTAAGCATCCAATTTTGAGTGAAATTGCTCATTCTCGCGATAGGGGCATGCCCATGGCACATGCCCGTGTAATTTCAGGGTTGGGCCGTGCCTTGATTATATCATTTTGGGCATGACCATATAGATCACCAGGCATGCCTGTGTGTGGTAATGAGATGATGTATGGCCGTGCAACTCGTGAGTTGGGCCGTGTTCTAGGTAATTGTCGAGACACGGTCGTGCAGGTTTTGGGCTAGGCCATGTTGATTTCTTGCTAAGGCCCAATTACTCCGTTTTAAGCCCGTTTTGTGTTCTTTTTATCCTCGGGTGCTTTCCTAAGTATAAACATAAAAAGAAAGGATTAAAAGCACCTTTTTACATAATTCAAGGGCTAAATCATCCAAAAGCCTATTAAATATGAGGTTAAAATATGTTACTTTTACGGTTTATCAAATACCCCCACTCTTAAGCTTTTGCTTGTCCTCAAGCAAAATTCCCAACTTACGAACTTTCCATAATTCATAATTCCTATCGACAATGTCTCACCATAATTCATAGATAATTTATACATGGATAATTCAACTCAAAGAGCCCTTAAGATTCAATTACGATAAGTCACATTTTTATGGTATGAAAACATAGGTATCTCCCCTTATCTAAGTGATTACCTTTAATTCAAAGCCGACAAGGATTGACATCCTCACAAAAGATTCACTCAAATCACTCAAAAGTGTTTAAGGTTCAAGAATAAGTGCTCTAAGTCGAACCTGAAAAGTTAATCCCATAAGCTTGCCTAAAAATCAAATCTCCACCACTTTATATGAGATGATACACATATCAAAAGGTCTTTAATCAAGGTTGTAACGGGGCTAGGGTTAAAAGGTGTGGATATAGGCTGAACTAGAGGTTTAGAATCGAGATTGAATTGACTAATTACCTAATCTAAAAATAATGAACTAAATATGAATATTTACATTGAATGAAAAGCTAACAGTATCTATAAGAGTATTTTCATCACTCAAATTTTGAAAATACTATAATCGAGCTTTTCTTTAATAATTGGAGTTTTAAATGCTCTAAGCTCTTTTATTAAACTACTAATATTGACTATACTTGGATTTTTTTAAGAACAAACTAAAATAAACATAATAGAAGGAACTTTGAAATAAACTAATTCGGCAATTGATCAAATCAATTTCGATAAAGAGGTAGTCAAAGGAATGTTGATAACAAATCAAAGGGATTTTGGGTTAATATTAGTGGGTGAGTCAATAAAAAGGTTGTTAGGATTCAACGGGGTTCACTAAGGGTTAATTATATGGGTAGGCTTTTTAGTGGTGTGAATGGGTTAAAACCTAGGTGCCTTTATCATCTCAGTATATCAAATCAAAAGTATGGTATCGACATGTATAAATGAGGCAAGTTCTAGAATAATAGTTAAAAGTTGACACACTCATAATCAATAAAGTGAGCACAAAAAAGAATATATGCTCTATAAGGCTCCAAATCTCACAAAAATTATGGGTGTTTTTGACATCAATCCTTATAAATTCCAAATTTCAAAGTAATACTCAAATTAGGTTCAACAACTTATCAATTTTAATTTTTAGAAAGTAGACTTATCATGTTCGATTCTCTAGTATTCTTCAAATTTAATTATCAATGCACAATTAACTAAGACTTATTCTAAAACATATCAATAAAAATCATAAATCATTAGAAATTTCATCCTAATTAATAATATAAGAAAAATACTTAAGATCAAGACTAATTTCAGGGTTTTGAGAATTATGCAAAAAGTTAGGCACTATTACCCCCACACTTAAGATGTACATTGCCCTCAATGTACAAAGATAGATAATAAAATTTATGTGCCAAATCAAAAAGATAAGTGGGGAAAGTAATACTCCCTGAAATCTGAATGATCCCTGGCGTCTTTGGTGGTGGTAATGGTGTTTTCTATGGGCCCAGTGGAGTGGCTACCGAAAAGCAATTTGCTAGATGAAGAAATTGGATAGCCTGTGAAGATATAGCCAAGAGATCTAGGGTAATAATAATATTATACTAATAATATTATACTAAGAAGAAAATTGAAATTAAAAGAAAATACTAATGGACTAAGGAGTCCTTATTGTTGGATGGTTCGTGAGGTGGATGTGACCTCGAAGGCTGTCGTGCGTGATTCCCAAGCAGCCTTTAGAACCTAAAACCAAGAAACTAATATGAAATAAATTAATTTAAGTAGGAAATAAGTAAAGATAAGGAAAATAAAGGAGATGAGAAAAAAAATAGAATCGAAAAGGCTTTCCGAGACCCTTGGCATGTCAATTAAGTGAAGCTACCGGCATGAACTCATGTTGAGGTCTCTTTTGAGGAGATGATTCTTATGTTTCTTCAGCATGATCTTTGTGTTGCTCAAGTGTCTTGGATCTTTTCTATGAATAGGAAGAAAAATTTGAAAGAAAAGAGAAAGAAGGAATAAGAAAGAAGATGGGACAAAGAGGACGGACTGTGGGGATTTAAATAGGATTTCAAATTTGGCACGTTCCCACGCCTGTGTACCGAGGGTGTCAATTCACACGGCCGTATCGCACGGCCGTGTTGTGGGGTGTGTTGTCCTTCCACGCCCGTTTTGTTGGTTTGCACGCCCATTCTTAAAAAGCCGTATAGGAGCACGGTTGGACTGCATAGGCATGGTCTGCCCGTACTAAATAAGTCAGTATCTTAGCATGATTGTGAGGCACGAACATGCTATTTTTGTCGGTGCCCGTGCTGTGGGTTGTTGGATCCATGACGTTGGAGGGGTGGTTGGACTGACTTGCACGGCTCTGCTCTGTCAGTGTGGTGGTTCTGGTGGTCCACATGGCCACGGGCATGGCCGTGTGGCCTGGAAACCTACATCTTTGTTTTAATTGTGGAGAGAGAAGAGAGAAAAGAAAAGAAAAGAAAAATAATTTTGAGAAATAAAAAGTGTTAGTGCTCGGGTTGCCTCCCGAGAAGAGCTAATTTATAGTCTTAAGCTAGACTATCTTAGGCTTTGAAAATTTAGGGAGGTTTAAAGGTTTGAATATTTTCCCTCTTACTGACAATTTTATTTTCGTGACAAAGTTTAGGTCAAGAAGAGTTTACCTTGAAATTGCTGAACATTGGATTGCTTACCTCGACTATTTTGTGTGGGAAAACATCGTGTACCTGAAGGAGTATTTCTTCCTATTTCTTCAGTTCTGTTGAACTAGTGTAAGGATTGACTTTATCTAACATCACTTGATCTTCTATTTTAAAGTGATTTGATGTCCCTATGAGCTTTTCTTCGAAACAAAGAACAAAATTCTTTCAACCTAATTTTTTTTGTTATATAAAACCTAGAGTAACTAAGGCCTATTTATAGGATGAAATTCGTAGCATATATGACTACAACAACTCTAGGTTAATTATAGTTTAAGTGGGAAACTAAAAATAGAGTTTAACTAGGAGAAGAAAAGCCAAAATGAATTTTGGTCAAAATAAGAGGCATTCTCCCACAAATCTCCACCTTGACTTGTATTTAGACCAACTCCCTTGCCAAGCCCTATTGTAGGGTTAATTGATTCTTCGTTGGATACTTACCAAGTCCAAGCAATGCTCAAACTTTGAAACTGGGAGGCTCTTTGTGAACATGTCGGTCGGATTGCGTTCTGTGTCAATTTTAAGAATCTGAGTATCCCTTTGAATGATCACCTCTCGAACAAAATGATAACAAATGTCTATCTGCTTTGTTCTCTTGTGATGCATTTGATCTTTGGTGAGATGTATGACACTTTAACTATCACAATATACAATAGTTTCCCTTTTTTCACTTACCATTTCACTAAACGGGCCCTTTAACCAAATTTATTGTTTTACTACTTTTGTAATTGTCATGTATTCTGCTTCAATAGTCGACAAAGCCACTATACCATGAAGTGTCTCTTTCCAAGTAATGGCACAATTCCCAAAAGCAAATAGGTAACCTGTGAGAGACCTTCTTTGATCTAAGTCTCATGCATAATCAAAATCAACATATCCGACAAGGCCCTTTTGAGTTCTTCCAAACTCTAAGCACATGTTAAAAGTACATTATAAATATCTAAAAATCCATTTAATTGCATGCCAGTGTACCTTACCATGATTTGCCATGTATCGGCTAACAACGCTAACAACATGTGAAATATCGGGACGAGTGCATACCATTGATTGCATACATCAAGCTTCCAACTACGCTTGAATAAGGTGCTTTTTACATGTACCTTTCATCTTCTTCATTCTGTGGGGGATCTAAAATTGAGAGTTTAAAGTGTGCAACTAAAAGGGTACTTACTGGTTTTGCATCCTACACCTCAAATTGCTCATGGATCTTCTTGATGTACCTTTGTTGCGGTAAAAACAATTTCCCGAAATGTCTATCTCTCAAAATTTCCATCCTCAAAATTTTCTTTGTTGCACCTAAATCCTTCATCTCAAACTTAGAGTTAAGCATGTTTTTAATACAATAAATTTCATATAGATTCTTAGTCGCAATTAACATATCATCAGCATAAAGCAACAACTATATAAAAAAATCATCATTAATACATTGTAGATAAACACAACTGTCATACTTACTTCGAGAAAAACCAATCCTCAACATGAAAGACTAAAACTTTTTATACCACTATCGAGGAGGCTGCTTCAAACTATACAAAAACTTTTGTAAGAGACAAACATAATCTTCTCTACCTTCAAATTTGAAGCCATCCGGTTGTTTTGTGTAGATGTCCTCCTCAAGGTCACTGTGAAGGAAAGTAGTCATTACATCTAACTGCTCTAACTCAAGATTATTTGATTCAGCAAGGGCCAAATGTGCTCAAATGGATGTATGTTTCACAAAGGAGACAAAAAAAATCATGAAAATCAACTCCCTCCACTTGACTGTAGCCCTTTGCAACTAGTTTTGCATTGTACCTAGTGTCGTTAGTGTTGGAAAAACGGGTTTGAAAATGCAGCGAAAAATAAATTTAGGGAAAAACCAGAGTTTTAATAAGATCTTGGTTGTGATATCTAAAGTAATAAACACTTAATCAAAATTGTACCCTTTCGATTCGTCTAGGATGAGTGCTTCGACGAAGTAGTCTTCTCCACTATCCTCAAGCTCATGCTTATCGAGTGTGGACTCGCTTCAAATAAGAAAATTTTCACAAAAAATTACCAGTGGGGTAAATTTGCAATTTCTCTAAACTTTTGGGTCAAGTTATCAATAAGAAAAAATCTCTAGAATTTTTTGGAATAATCTCTTCAAAGAATTTTCTCTTTACAACTTTCTCTGGAATTCAAGTGTGTCTAAATAATGACCAAAGGCTCTCTTTATATAGGGATAGTTTAGAGAGTTCAACTATAATTAAAATTAATCACTTTAATATTAAATTAATATAAAATTTATTAAGATAAGTATTAGATTAAATTTATTATTAAATATTATTAAAATAATAGAATATTTATCTAAAAGATAAACATTAAATTTAATTTAATATTAAACTATTAAAATAATATTATTTTTGGAATAATTAATCTGAAATCAAATTCTCTTGTAGAGTCCCAGTAGGAGTGTAACTCCTTCACTACTCAACCCCCTTCGACCAACCGTCGTCGGCCACTAAAACACCGCCGTCGTAGTCACCAACACCGCCGTCTCTGGTGACGCAAGCGCGACTGTAATGGCTTGATTTAGGGGCTAGTCAGAATAGTGATCTCGGGATCACTAATATGAGGTTAGAGAAATTATTTTCATGTTATTTTATGTGTTATAACATGATTATATGCATGCATGAAAATTTTGGTACTTTAATTTTAGTTATTTCATGCTTAATCGCGAAAAAGGGACTAAATAGCATAAAGTGCAAAAGTTCCATTCTATAGGCTAAAGGTACCAAATAGCCATGAAATGTTAATTGGAGGTCTTTAAATGACAATTAGACCATCTAGAATGTGTTGGTCGGCCATGTGGACAAGGGAGACAAGAGCATTTATTTTTGGTCAAAAGTTGGTGATATTAGTTGAATAAAATAATAAAATAAGATGATATAAGCAAAAGGCTATCATCTTTTTATTTTCTTGTCTTCTCCCACTGAAAATACAAGCTAGAATAGGGGTTCTTGAAGCTCAAACTTTCAGCCAAGCAATCCTCTTGCATGTAAGTGAATTTGATGGTTTTAGTTATTGATTTTTGCATTTTTGGAGTACCCAAAGCTTAAGCTAGCTAATGAGGAGACTATTTTGCAATATGATTGAAATTCTAGAGACTTGCCATGAGAGAGTTTATGTTGGTTGTTGAGTTTTTATAGAAGAAAATGAATGTTAGGGAGATGAGAAACAACTTTTGTGAAAGATGTTGTCATAAAAACACCTTATTTGGACTAAGATGCAAATGTTGTAGTTTGTTCATTAATGCATGAAATAGTTGGAATTATGGATAGTTGTAAGAGGATTAAATGTTCATCTAGAGTTTTTTAATAATAAAATGTGATGAAAAATGATTTACGAGCTTAGGTGCAAAATCGTAATTTTGCCAATGTATAAGGGCAAAATAGTCATTTTTGCCTAAGTGTAGATGATGATCGAGTAAATTTTATTGTTCTTGGTAAAAGAAAATGAAATTCGGACCTAGGATGGGAGAAAGAGAAATGTGGGCAAAAAGGTCCCTTTCTACCCTTTCCGATATCGAGGTAAGTTCATGTGCAAACGTTGCAATTACATGCAAATTATTTAATATACCAATGCTGTATGGAATGTATAATTACTCTAAGAATGTATTAAATATGTTTTACGAGATGTCAAGAGAATTAAATCTAAGAATAATGGGAATTGCAAATAGTATGATAGGATGTTAGTTAAGGTCCGTGTAAGACCATATTGGAATATGGCCTCAGTGTGAAATATTAAATAAGACCATGTCAGAGACATGGAATCAATATGATATCTTCTGTAAGACGATATTGGAATATGGCCTCGGTGTGAAATATTGGAAAAGACCATGTCAGGGACATGGCATCGATATGGTATCTTGTGTAAGACCCCATCGGGGGCATGATTCGATGTGAAATGATATGTATGAGATTCAAAAGTGTTATTTAACAATTTGAGTGATTGAACAGGTATGTTGAAAATGAGAAAGTAAGTGGTTGTACCATAAGGGTTACAGGTATGTGTTAGAACTAAATTGAGGTGAATTTGGTATATGATGAACCCATAGTGGGTCATGTGTAAATGATGCATCCTACTTGGATATGTTGCATTTATAAATGCATTGCATGAAAGCAAATGATTATTGTAGAAATCTAAGTAAAAACAATAGTATGTGAGGATGTTCCCGGATGAACATTTGAAATAGGGAAATGCATGTGGATAAATATCCATTAATGTATAATAACGGTAGGCTATATGCGATACCACCTTTTAATTGTTAATGATGGGCTGTGTGCAATACCATCAGCAATACTATTAATGGTGGGCTGTGTACGATACCATCTTATTAATTGTTACTGATGGGCTGTGTGTGATAATATCGAATTTAGTAACAAATGATGGGCTATGTGCGATACCACCCTATTAGAGATTGATGGTGGGCTAAGTGCAAAACCACCGAGTGACTGGTAGCATGAATGATTCATTGAGAAGTTATGATCTGTTGTATCATGTGACTAAGTGGTGTTAAGTGCATGGATGTAAGTTAATGAATGCGAGCCTTAAGCTCGAGATATGGTTAGAATGTGGTAAGAGACGAAATGAGTAAGCATTATGAATGATTGATTAGGTAACCATGAGCTTTCAAGTGAAACTCATTTTAATACCTTGAGATTGTGTATAATAAATGAATATCAATAATTGAATAATATTTGCATGTGAACTTACTAAGCATTATTGCTTACTCCTTTTCTTTTCCCATCTCTTATAGGTTAGCTTAACTAGCTCGGGTTGGAGATCGCCGGAGATGTTTTCACACTATCGAGCATACACTTGGTATGAGGCTTCAAGTTCTTATAAGTTATGGCATGTATAGGGATAGTATTTAATGTTGACTAAGTCATAGTTGATGTAGCCAAATGTGTTGGCCTAAGTGAGTTTATGGTTTGATTGTGTATAGCCATAGATGATGGCTTAAGCCATTTGTAATTATACCAAAGATAGTTTTCCTCGTGCATGGGATGAAGACTTTATTTTATAGTTTAAATGTCATAATTCAAGAGTTATGGTTGATGATGTGGAAGTTTATGTAATGGTGTATGAATGTATGCAAGTGTGGGTGGCTTAAGGGCTTGGTAGATAGCCTGCCAATTCTCTACATGGGTAGACACATGGGTGTGTGTCTACACTGTGTGGGAGGCACAGGCTAGCACTTGGGTGTGTGCCTAGGCCATGTGAAGTCTGAACCTTGAACTTGGAATTTGAATCGCTACATGGCTGAAGAACACGGGCGTGTGTATAGGCCGTGTGGATGAGTTAGAATGCCATGGTTTGGCACACGGGCCAGGGCCACGGGCGTGTCTAGGCCGTGTGAAATTAGTCAGTATCGACCATGGGTGGAAGACACGGGGTTCTCTTAGGGGCACACGGGCGTGTCCCTAGTCCAACATGGGCGTGTGAACCTGTGTAGGTGAAAATTTTCTAAGTGTTCTGATCGTGTCTATCGAGTCTTAAAAATTTATAAAAAAAATGATCGAACCTGGAAACTAATTAGGACAACGATGGAGGCAAGCGCACCTATCGAACAACGAGTATAGCTTACGGCAAGACCGGGTTGTCAAACCCAAAGGAACCAAAAGTACTAATATTAACTCTCTTTCTATTATTTAGCCTACGAATTAAGGGAATTTTTTATCTAATCTAAAATTAACTAACCTACTAAACTAAAGGTGCTAAGACAAAGAGGAAATTGGGGAAGGACTTGAGAGGAAAACTAATTGTTTTAGACAATACCCGAGGAAGAATCCACCTAGACTTCACTTGTTATCTAACTCTGAACCAGACGATTTATTCACTTGACTTGGTCCGTAGGATTCCCTAATTTATATTAATACCTCTTTCGAGGCTACTAACGTCTAACCCTAGGTTGATTAATTGAAATCTCTTTCTAATTAAAATCCCTAGAATTGCATTAACTCGATCTATGGACCCCCATATTAGGTTTGACCCTAATCCGACAGATTTTCGTCACCCTATCTCTAGGCTCGCGAGCAACTCCGCTTAACTATGCTAGATATACTCTTAGACAGGGTCTCTTCCTCCTCTGCCTAAGCACATCACACTTGAATCAATATCTCAGAAATACCAAAACAAGAATTAAGAACACATAGTTAAGAACAAATCAAGTATTTATCATACAACTCAGATAACAATAACAAGATTCATCTTAGGTTTCATCCCCCTCAAGTATCTGAGGGTTTAGTTCATAATTGTAAAAGAAAACATCTTAGAAGAAAAGATAAAACAAAACATAAGAAAACCCTAAAACCCCCTGAAGAAATTGAAGGAGAGATCCTTAGTCTTGAGTATGATTCCGACTTCTTGAGATGAATCAACTGGCTTTCTTTGAGTGAATCCCCTGAATTTAACTGCTCTGGCTCGACTCTTTGGCCTAGCTAAGTTCCTACCTAAAGGTTGGCCTCTAGGGTCTTTATATAGGCTTTTGAAATATGTTTCTTTTCCTCTAAGTACCCTAATCCGAATAGAATTCTTCTTATCTACGGCAAGGACATGCCCGTGGAACACGCCCGTGTAAATCGTGGCTAGGCCGTGGTCGAACCTATTGATGAGGCACGACCGTGTATTTCAGGGTCAAGGCCGTGGTCGACTCTTCTTACGGGGCACATCCGTGGTCTTGGGTCCAAGCCGTGTGGATTTCGTACTTTGGCCCATTTTCTCTGTTTTTGGCCGTTTCTCATTCTTTTCATCCTTCGGTACTCTACTGAGTATAAAACATGAAAACAAAGGATTAAGAGCACCTATTTCCATAATGAAAGGGATAAATCATCCAAAAGTATGCTAAATGTGGGATTAAAATATGTTCATATTTCGGTTTATCAAATTCCCCCACACTTAAGCTTTTGCTTGTCCTCAAGCAAAATTTTCAACTTACAATTAAAACAAACTTCCTCAATTCATAATATTCATTAATAATGTTTCATCATAATTCATAGATAATTTATACATGGATAATTCAACTAAAAGAGTCCTAAATATTCAAACAATCAAATTCATGAGTTTTTAGCATGAAAACATAGGTGTTTTCCCCTTATCCGAATAATTACCTTTAATTCAAAATCGACAAAAGTTGACATCATCACTAAAAATTCACTCAAATCACTCAAGGTGTTTAAGGTTAAAAAATAAAGCACTCATAAGTCAAACATGAAAAGTTAATCCATAGGCTTGCATAAAAATCAAATCTCCACCACTGTAAAATGAGATGATACACAAATCAAAAGGTCTTTAAAAAGGCTTGTAACGGGGCTTAGGTTAATGGTGTGGATAAAAAGCTAAATTAAAAGGGTTAGAATTGAGATTGAATTGACAGATTACCTAACTAGAAAAATGAACTAATAACATGCATAATAACATTAACTGAAAACTTGTAATACTAATAATAAGAGCTTTTTCTTAAAGATGTTGAAATTAAATGTATACATTTGCTTAATCACATAATTAATAATGAATATACTTTGATAATAATGAATATACTTTGGTTTTTTTAACAATTAATAGAACAATGTAAGATAAAAATTTAACATTGAAATAATATAATTAGGCAACTGATCAAAACAAGTCTCGATAGAAGGGTAGTCAAAAGGAGTGGTGATAACAAATACAAGATGGGTTTCGAGTTAATATTAGTGGGTTGAGTCAATAAAAAGGGTTGTTAGGCTCAAAGGGGATCACTAGGGGTCAATTATGAGGGTAGGCTTTTAGTGGAGTAAGTGGGTTAAATCCTAGGTGCCTTAATTGTAACATCTTAAAAATTTGAGTATCAATATGTTGCTTGGTGTTAGCTCGGGTATGATTTTATTATGTGCTAAATATAGTCTTGAGAAGGCTCGGGTTTACTTGGAATTAAAATAAATTTTAGTAAAGAGTACTTTAGTGTAAAGAAATCAGGTGACCTTGAATTTTAAGTTAATTAAGTGATAAAAGATGGCATAATTGAGCAATTGGTAAGAAGGATATGGTGCCACATGAAGTACCTTGAGGGAAGAAGTTCGAATCTCCTAGCATGCAATTTGGGAGCTTTTATTTTGCTTTATCCTAGCATGTGTCGGTCATGTATAAGGATTAGGATGAGTTGGATTAAGTTTTATGGTAAGAAGACTTAAGGTTATGGTAAGCATGAGTTAAGGGATGGAATTGCTTGACTTTGGGGATAAGATTTCTCAAACTTAAGGAAAATGGGGGATGGTAAGGCTTGAGACTAGGATGATGTTTTGGTAACCTTTTCATGGTCATTTTGACCATGAATGGGGACGGTTTTGTGGACTAAAGGGGGGAGCCAAATTTGGGTGGTGAATTTTGGTGATAGACTAGTTTGGTTGGTAGCTTTTGGGGTATTATCTTTTGGTCATTTTTGCTTTTGCAAAACACTTTCTCTCCATCTATTTTCTCCCTTGGCCGAATGTATTGGTATAGAAGAAAAACAACTTTTGTTTCATTTCTTATGTCCATACTTTTGACCATTTGATCACCTTATTTTTTGCAAAACCTCTCCTAGTGCCGAAATTACCAATACAACAAGCCATAGTTTTCATTCCCCATTGCCGAATGCACCATTGTCTTAAACACACTCTCTCTTTGCTTTTCTTTTACCATTGATAAGAGAATTATTAACTTATCGTTCTCTTTCTCTTTCTTTCTCTTTTCTCTCTTGAAAACCGAATCAACCTCATCTCTTTCTTTCATCTTTGATTTTCTTTTCAACCATACTTTCTTCATTATTTTTCTCTCATGGTCGAATGTTAGATTACTCCATTGGCGAACCATTTTTCTTTTCTTTGTTTATTCATAGCCGAATCTTCCAATATACATAAGTATCCTTCTCGATCATTCTTGTTTCAAGCCTTAGACAATAGGTAAGAGTTTCTTTTTGGTTTCTATGTTGGTTTAAGGGAAGTCTTGGCCGAATCTTAATGGTGGTAAGATGAATCTCTTTGATCGAAATCATCATTCATTCTATTAAATGTTTTCTTTTGTTATATTATAGTGTGGTAGTGGAGGGCCGAAACTCAAGTGTTCGTGAGCGTCGTGAATCGTTGGAATCGATTTAAGGTGTTAAGGTAAGGGATTATTAAGGACTCTTATATTACTCGACATATTGGTATAGATGGATTATTAATCGATTTCGTTTTAGGGAACGTTATCGCTCGATTGTCATCTTGTGGAACGAGGATATTTGTGGTAAGCCAATCTCACTCTTAAAACTGTTAGTCATAATTTCGATAATTATTTAGTCGGACTAATGATCTATTCGATAGAGACAATCAAGATAGGGACGAAAAGGGCGGTAAATAGTGTTCGTAAGAGGGGTGGTTCCGCTAATCCCCCTATGTTTAAGCGAAGGACTATTTTGGGAATCCGAGATTTTCCATTGGGTTGTGGACGCTCATCCGAGGAGAATCAATTGTTTGAAGTCGTTCGTACTCCCGAACCTTTGTTTGTTCATGGATTTTCATCGGGTAACGAACCAACAATCGGGGAGAAACCACAAATAGAAGTGGTTCAAAATTTCGTGGGTAAAAGTTTAGATCGTTATTTTAAGATTCGATTTGTAAATAAATAATAGTATTCTAATTTATCGTGATGCGTTTAGGTATCGACGAGTGGGAAAGTCTAGTTCTCACAGTAACCAGGTGTGTAACTTCACACTTATCCCGGGTTAAATACTATATCGTAAGTATTGGGATAAAATAATAAAGATGGCAAAATTGGAATATGCGTAATAGTTAACATTTTTGTGAAATGCATGAAAACAATTAAAGTCGTAAAATTTACGAAAAATCTGCTAGATCGTTAAATGGGCCAAAAATTTGCTAGATCGTTAAATGGGCCGAAAATCTGCTAGATCATTAAATGGGCCAAAAATCTGCTAGATTGTTAAATGGGCCGAAGATCTATTAAATCGTTAAATGGGCCGAAAATATGCTAGATCATTAAATGGGCCAAAAATCTACTAGATCGTTAAATGGGCCAAAAATTTGCTAGATCGTTAAATGGGCCGAAAATCTGCTAGATCATTAAATGGGCCGAAAATATGCTAGATCGTTAAATGGGCCAAAAATCTGCTAGATCGTTAAATGGGCCAAAAATTTGCTAGATCGTTAAATGGGCCGAAAATCTGCTAGATCGATATATGGGCCAAAGTTTGGTAGATTGCTAAATGGCTATATGCTATTTTGTCTTATGGGCCAAAATGAAAAATTGAAATATAGACTCACATATATTATGAGTTTTTGTTAAATTATCATATGAATATAGATTATTATGCATACATGATTGCATGGGTTGGGATAAATGATGAAGAGAAGAAAGGCCTGTTGCCAAAATCTAGTTCGGTGGCTCTACCACAAATATTTTAATGGCTTAATGCCTGTAGTTTGGTGACTTTGTCACAATCTAGTTCGGTGGTGCACCACAACATTATTAAAAATGGCTTAATGCCTATGATTGGTGTGTTGGCGGGGTAGGTTGACTTGATCCCCACAGGTGTGTTGGTTGGTACGGGTGGTGTGTAGCGGATGGAAATTAGGTTGGTTGGGAAATTTCATTTTTCATTCATTTCATTTATTATATTGATAAATCCGTTTATGGGCTCAAGCCCAAAATTAATGACTTGATGATCTGCCCCAGTGGATATGGTAAGTGAGTTATACACTGAGTTCTGAGTAACTCATTCCGTTTAATTTTTCATCTCGGGTAATGGCAATTGACGGAGGCTTGGGCCAAGGATGACTTCGTGGAGGCCATACTTCGAATATGGGTTTTATAAACTATGAACTTTTAATTAAGTGAATTCTTTTAACTACTATTTTGGGTATGATGTAATAAGGCCTTTATTAATATTTTATGGATTTTTATGTGTGGATGGATTTAAATTTTGTTTTAGATATTTAATATGGGCTTATGTTAATCCTATAATGTTTCCTTAAAATACTTTGGGTTTTAAAACATATGAGATTCTTTAACTATTCTTATTTTCAAATTCTTTTGAACTCTTTAAAAACTACTTTAAGGTTTTTGATAATTAAATACTAAATGAAAAGATTTCAACTAATGTTTCTTAAATTCATCAAATTTAAATCATTTCTCTTGGTTTTATTAAACTTTATTTTCAAAAGGTTTTGTAGTATAGATCACCTAAATCATTAGAAAGATTAAATGAATGTTCGATCTGTGTGACAAACCAAATCTCATCTTGACGCATAGACCTGGTTTGGGGTGTTACGTTTAATGGTATCAGAGCTAGTTTCAAAACTCGACTGTGGTTGGGTTCAATAAATAACTTCCGTTTGAAATTATTTTTATTGATGTTTTAAAGTTAGTATGGCACCACAAGCATCCGACACCAAGTCAAGTAAGTATTCATTACTGAATGATTATTATGATGATATGATCATAAGAACACTCTAGAACTTCTAGTTTTAGATGTTGAAAATCGTAGAGATTGAGACTATAGGATGTGTTTGTGAAAAACAACTTTATCTCTTGAATCTCATAAAATATCATTAATAAACATTGAAATAGTTTTCTAATTCATAAAATTCGTAATCAGATTTAAACGAGTTAGTCAGTATGACTGCCAGAGGACACGGACGTGGTAGATGTGGCCGTGGTAGAGGCCGAGTGCTAGAGCTATGTTCGAGGAATCGGGACATATTTCAGAAATGGATGCACCGGCATCACCAGCTTCAAAAAATGATTCACAAGAGAATAGGAGAGAAGATGATGCTTTGACGCGAGCAATGTTACAAGTCCTTGAAAGGGTCGCTTGAACTAGAACTAGGCCAACAGCTTGTGGGTCGATATCGGAGTGACTGAAATCAAGTGGTGCTGAGGTTTTCAGAGGTGTCTCAGGTGTAGCTCCAAATGTTGTTGAATATTGGCTCGAGGTGGTAGAGCGAATTATGGATAACCTAGAGTCCACTGTAGAATAAAAACTAAGAGGAGCAGTGCCTTTGTTAAGGGATGAGGCATATCAATGGTGGCTTACTATCTAAGAAGGCACTGAAGCTGCATTTGTTACTTGGGAATTCTTCAAAGCTACCTTTCAAGGGAAATATGTAGGAACAAGTTATGTGGATGCTTGGAGAAAGGAATTCCTGAATCTGATTCAAGGAAATAAGATAGTGGCAGCGTATGAGGCTGAGTTTTTACGCTTGAGTCGCTATGCTCAGACAATAGTGCCAACGAATCATGAGCGCTATGTACACTTCGAGGATATGCTGAATGATGAGTTGCAGGTTTTGATAGCCCCACAACAAGTTAGAACTTTTGCCACGCTTGTGGAGAAAGCCAAGATAGCCGAAGAGGCTAAGCGCTCAGAACGTCAAAACAGGGAAAGAGTCAAGAGGCAAGAGAGATATAAAGTATTCAGGTTCTTCAAAAAGGTTTCAAAAGACGATCGGAATGATGAGCCACTCAAGGTAGAGCACTGTGGCTATTAATCGAGTCGAGGCTATCTTGAATGTGGGAAACGACATTCCAAGCGTCTTTGGAGGAAAAGCGGTGCTTGTTATAAATGTGGTTCAATGGATCATCAATATAAGAATTACCCTCGATGGATGGATACGACTCAGGAAGCTCGTAATCACGATATCTGTACCGGCCGGAGGTACTCGGCAGACCACCTAGAGGCCGTGGATCGAGTCGTGGTGGTAATGGGGCTGGACGTGGTCAAGATGCACTGGGTCGAGGCAATGGTTCTAGAGGTAACGCGGATGCAAGACAGTCAGGATTGGTCTATACAGTTAGACGCCGCGAGGATTGCAATGCACCTGATGTGATAACTGGTACGTTCTTCATATATGATGTACCTGTTACTGCGTTGATAGATATTGGTTCTACCCACTCGTATGTTGCTAGTGCCATATCTGGAAACTTGAATCTATAATCTGAAATTACCAATAGTGAGATGATGGTAATTAGTCCTTTAGGACAGTCGGTAATTGTAAATAAACTGTTTATAGACGTACCCTTAGAAATCCAAAGAGAAATATTTCTGGAAAATTTGATGGAATTGCCTTTCGACGAGTTTGATCTCATTCTGGGCATGGATTGGTTGGTTAAGCATCGGGCGCAATTGGATTGTGCAGAAAAGCGGATGTCAATAAGGACTTCGGATGATAAGGAAGTAGTAATGATAGGCGAACGAAGAAATTACTTGGCAAATGTGGTATCTGCGTTAAAGGCAGAAAAGTTAGTTCGAAAAGGGTATGGAGCATTCCTAACTTTTATTTGTGCTTTGGATGCCAAAGAATTATCAATGGAAGATGTGAGAACGGTGAAGGAATTTCCAGATGTATTTCTCGAAGAACTTCTTGGTATACCTCCAGATCGGGAAGTAGAATTTGGTATTGAGCTTTTGCCCGGAACGGCTCCAGTGTCCATTGCTCCTTATAGAATGGCACCAAAGGAGTTGGTGGAGCTTAAAGCTCAAATTTAAGAATTATTGGATCGGGGATTTATTCGACCGAGTGTGTCTCCGTGGGAAGCACCGATTTTGTTCGTTAAGAAAAAGGATGGGTCGATGCGTATGTGCATTGACTACATGCAGTTGAATAAATTGACAATCAAGAATAGGTATCCTTTGTTGAGAATTGATGACCTGTTTGATCAATTGAAAGGAGCTTCAATTTTCTCCAAAATTGATTTGAGATCGGGTTATCACCAACTCAAGGTGAAAGAAGCAGATATTCATAAGACGGCATTTCGAACTCGTTATGGACATTATGAGTTTTTGGTGATGCTATTTGGGTTGACCAATGCACCAGCTGCATTTATGGACATGATGAACCGGGTCTTTCAACCATACTTAGACTGGTTTGTGGTAGTGTTCATAGATGACATTTTGGTATATTCGAGGAATGAAGAGGAACATGACTCACATTTGAGTATAGTATTGCAGTTACTTCGAGATAAGCAACTTTATGCCAAATTCAGTAAATGTGAATTTTGGTTAAGGGAAGTGACTTTCTTGGGTCATGTAGTGTCAGCTGAAGGAATAAGGGTGGATCCTCAGAAGGTTGAGGCTGTATTGGATTGGAAACCACCAAAGTCAGTAGCTGAGATTTGAAGTTTCTTGGGTTTAGTCGGATATTATAGACGCTTTGTTAAGGGGTTTTTGCTGATTGCCGCACCCTTAACTAAGCTGTTGCGAAAGGGAGTACCGTACGTATGGACTGATAAACAGCAAGAGAGTTTTGAGAAATTGAAGAAGATTTTGACGGAAGCACCAGTTTTGATTCAACCTGAGGCTGAAAAAGAATTTACTATTTACTATGATGCGTCACATACGGGTTTAGGTTGTGTGCTGATGCAAAATGGAAAAGTGGTGGCTTATGCTTCTCGTCAATTGAGACCGCATGAAACAAACTACCCTACTCATGACTTGGAGTTAGCTGCGGTAGTGTTTACTTTAAAGATTTGGAGGCATTATCTCTACGGTGAGAAGTCTATTATCTTTACGGATCACAAGAGTCTTAAGTATCTTCTTACTCAAAAAGAGTTAAACTTGAGACAAAGAAGATGGGTGGAGCTGTTAAAGGATTATGATTTCTCAATCGAGTATCATCCTGGAAAGGCTAACGTAGTAGCATACGCGTTAAGTCGTAAGGTGGTATCTGATTTGAGAGCAATGTTTGCTTATCTAAGTTTGTATGAGGATGATAGTTTGTTAGCGGAACTTCAGATGAAGCCTCTATGGTTAGATCAAATCAAAGAAAAATAGATATCAGATGAAAAGTTGGGATCCTTAATTCAGCAAGTTGAAAGTGGTGAAATAGGGGATTTTGGTATAAACACGGATGGAGTGTTGCGTTTTCATTGTAGAGTTTGTATGCCCAAGGACTTAGATTTGAGACAAATGATTCTGTGGGAGGCGTATAGTAGCCCTTATGCTATGCATCCCGAAGGAAATAAGATGTATCGAGATCTTTGTGAACGGTATTGGTGGCCAGGGTTGAAGCGTGAGATTTCTGAGGTTGTGGGAAAATGTTTGACTTGTCAACAAGTGAAGGCGGAGCATCAATTGCCGTCAGGCTTATTACAACCGGTAAAGATTCCTCTTTGGAAATGGGAGCAGATAACAATGGATTTTATTAGTGGGTTACCTTTAACACCTACTAAGAAAAATTTCGTTTGGGTAGTAGTTGATCGATTGACAAAGACTGCTGATTTTCTTCCAGTTCGTACGGATTACTCATTATAGAAGTTGGCTAAGTCGTATGTATCCGAAATCGTAAGGTTGCATGGGGTACCGGTGTTATTATATCGACGAGGATCCTAGGATTACATCACGGTTTTGGAAAGCTCGCATGAAGCTTTGGGAACAAAGTTAAACTTGATCGGCTTTTCATCCTCGGTCGGATGGTCGATCGGAAAGAGTAATTGATTTTGGAAGACATGTTAAGGGTTGTGTAATTGACTTGAGATGTAGTTGGGAGGATTTTCACCGTTGGCGGAGTTTGCGTATAACAATAGCTATCAGTCTAGCATTCAGATGGCACCCTATGAGGCTTTGTATGGTCGTAGGTGTCGTACTCCTACTTGTTGGACTGATTTGGGCGAACGACAAATGTTGGGTCCTGAATTGATATCTGAGACGGAAGAAAAGGTAAAAATTATTCGAGCATGGTTAAAAGAAGCTTCGGATAGAAAAAAGTCGTGTAACATCCTAAAAATGGGCCTATGTATTTTTGGATTAATTATACGGAATGGCATGTCTTATGTGTTATGAATGTATGGTGAACATTTTTGGAAACTAAATGATTAGGAAAGTGGACATTTTTGGAAACTTGGAAATGTAAGGAAATGTTTTAGAAATGGTAAGTTTAAAAGAGGAAACTAAAACAAGGTAGCCTTAAGAAAATTAATAGAAGAAATTTGACACAAACATAGGCTTGTTTAAGTGGCTTGGAGGCACCACTTAAAGCCCAGTAGGTGACGCCACAGTCAAGGGGAAGAAGCCTAGGTTCGAGTCACTTGGGTAGCAAACAAAGGAATTTTATTTTGGTGCAAGGAACAAGAGAGTTGGACGGCATTAAGGCACTTGAAAGAAGAGTTTGATTCTCTTTAAATTTTTGGATAAATAGTAGATAAATGGTGATTTAATATTAGATTATTTTAAGTGGATTAAAGAAGAGATAATTGATGAGATTAATTAACGTGGTAAATAAAAGATAAAATTTATCAAGTTGTGGAGAGTTGGCCGATTGAGGGACTCCTTGGATGGTATTTTCAGCCAAGGTTGTAAAAGGGGAGGCTATAGCCGAATTTCATTTAGCCAACTTGCCTCTCTTTTGCTAACTCTTTTCTCTCCAAGCTATCATCTTTTTCTTCTTTCTTTTCCAATTGTTCTAGCGAATTTTCCCCTCTTCTTAGTTCACTTTTGTCGATTTCTCAAGGGACTCTCTCCCTCTCTTTTCTTTTGCTAAACCGACAATCTGAGACATCTTCATAAGCCAATTTCTTGTTAAGTTCCAAAAGCTGAAAATAAGTCCCCTCTAGCCTTAGCCGAATCTTTGAAGGACTTAAAGCAAAGGGGTTGTCGATTTCTTCAAGTAAGGGCAAGATCAAAAATTCGGTTTCCATTCTTCTACTTTTAGTATTGTCAAAATCAAGGTATTAATCCTATTAGTGATCTTTGGACGAAACTTGAAGGTTCTCTGGGATCTCTACTATTGTCGACATCTCCATAGTCAAATAGTGATTTCGAGATTTCAAGGATCTAGGTGAGTAACACTTTGACATTCGGCCAAAGGCCATTTAATAGTGATCAAGTGTTAAAAATTGATCTAACATATGATTATAGGGATTTCGACAGGCACCTAAGACAAAAGATCATTTCCGGGATTTAAGATTTGGAAGGTAAGCACATAGGTATATTCGGCCAAGGCCTATTTTGGATATCTAGATCTATCTTTTACTTTGTTTAAAAAGTCGAAACTAACCTATATGGAGATCCAATGTTTGGCCGAATACAAGGAGGAGAATAGCAAAGTTTTCGGGATTTGAGAGATAAGCAAATCAGCATTAAGGTAAGTTTTAGTACACAAATCCTACTAGGATTTGGTTTTATAGCCGAATAGGCTTTATGCTAACATATTAAGGTTGGCCGAATGTAGGGACTTGAGATCTAAGGCTTTAGATCGGATTTTCGGGGTTCAAGTGAAATTGTTATGCGAATCAGGTATGTACCCTACCCTAAGTTTTAATATGTTCATGGCTATGTTTTAAATTAAATATATTATTAAGAATGTGAAAATATGGCTAAAGTACCATGCAATGGTACAAGTACCAGTGCACGTTTCCTACTCCTACTAGGATTATGAATATATGTTATTTTTAACATGTGAAAAGTGAAAAAATGTGAATTAAGGCATGGTTTTGCATAATATGTATGATATATGGGGGCATAAGGGTTATATGAAAAGGGGAAGTTAATGTGGTGACCTAAGACCACAAAATCTGAATGTGGTGACCTAAGACCACGATAACTGAATGTGGTGACCTAAGACCACGATTTCGAATGTGGTGACCTAAGACCACGAACTTTATAAGGCGATGAGCACGTCATTGCAATGACTACCTTCGATGGTGTGTAGCGGATGGAGGGTTGACTTAGTAGTCCCCACGGTGTGCAGGTTGGTACGGGGGATGTGTAGCGGATGGCATATAGGTTTGGGTTTGGGTTGCATCATTATTTTTATTTGTTTATGAACATGTATGATAATGTATGCTGAATTATTAAATTTTAGTGTTGGTTACACATTGAGTCTGTTAACTCACCCCTTGTGGGATTATTTTTCGGTGACGATCGGTGATGGACGGTAGGCAGATGCTTAGTGGAGGCCATGTGGAGTTGATTTATTTTATTTGGACTATTTTACTTTAAGTAATATGAATTTAAATTTTGGGAATTATTTGATGTAATAAGGCCTTAGTAGAACTATTTTATTCATTTTTTATTTATTAAGCTTACAAACTTTTATTTATTAAAAGATTAAGTAAATCTATTTTTAAAACAAAGCCCAAACATTTTGTCACCTAAGGTAAAGGATTTTAATAATGAAATAAACTTGTTTTCAACTCAAGCCCAACCCAAAATGATCTTTCTTTCAAAATACACAAGTTTTTCCTAAGTAACAAAAGAATTCGAAACGGTTTACATCGGGGAACATACCAGATCCGGTTAAGGCTCGTGGGCCGGGTTTGGGGTGTTTCAAGTCGTGCAGATCTGAAGCGTAAGGATATTGAGTTTTCTGTGGGGGATCAGGTCTTTCTGAAGGTCTCACCTTGGAAAAGATTTTCAAATTTGGAAGGAAGGGCAAGTTGAGCCCTAGGTTCATTGGACCATATCGTGTGATGAAGCGTGTTGGTCCAGTGGCCTATCAGATTGAATTACCTCCGGAGTTGAGTCAAATTCATAATGTTTTTCATGTTTCCATGCTGAGGCGTTATAGATCAGATCCGTCTCACATAGTACCGGTAGAAGAAGTAGAGTTGAGATCAAACTTATCTTTTGAGGAGGAACTAGTGAGAATCTTAGACCGAGATGTTAAGGTGCTAAGAAAGAAGACCGTACCATTGGTCAAGGTTTTATGGCGTAATCACGGTGTGGAGGAAGCTACGTGGGAGTCTGAGGATGCAATTCGGCAACAATATCCTCACCTCTTTTAATCAGGTAAATTTTGAGGACGAAATTTTCTTTAAGGGAGGTAGAATTGTAACATCCTAAAAATTTGAGTATCAATATGTTACTTGGTGTTAGCTCGGGTATGATTTTATTATGTGCTAAATATAGTCTTGAGAAGGCTCGGGTTTACTTGGAATTAGAATAAATTTTAGTATAGTGTAAAGAAATCAGGTGACCTTGAAGTTTAAGTTAATTAAGTGATAAAAGATGGCATAATTGAGCAATTGGTAAGAAGGATATGGCGCCACATGAAGTTCCGTGAGGGAAGAGGTTCGAATCTCCTAGTATGCAATTTGGGAGCTTTTATTTTTGCTTTATCCTAGCATGTGTCAGTCATGGATAAGGATTAGGATGAGTTGGATTAAGTTTTATAGTAAGAAGACTTAAGGTTATGGTAAGCATGAGTTAATGGATGGAATTGCTTGACTTTGGGGATAAGATTTCTCAAACTTAAGGAAAATGGATGATGGTAAGGCTTAAGACTAGGTTGATGTTTTGGTAACTCTTTCATGGCCATTCTGACCATGAATGGGGACGGTTTTGTGGACTAAAGGGGGGAGCCGAATTTGGGTGGTGAATTTTGGTGATAGGCTAGTTTGGTTGGTAGCTTTTGGGGGTATTACCTTTTGGTCATTTTTGCTTTTGCAAAACACTTTCTCTCCATCTATTTTCTCCCCTGGCCGAATGTATTGGTATAGAAGAAAAACAACTTTTGTTTCATTTCTTATGTCCATACTTTTGACCATTTGATCACCTTATTTTTTGCAAACCTTTCCTAGTGCCAAAACTACCAATACAACAAGCCATAGTTTTCATTCCCCATTGCTGAATGCACCATTGTCTTAAACACTCTCTCTCTTTGCTTTTCTTTTACCATTGATAAGAGAATTATTAACCTATCATTCTCTTCCTCTTTCTTTCTCTTTTCTCTCTTGAAAATTGAATCAACATCATCTCTTTCTTTCATCTTTGATTTTATTTTCAACCATACTTTTTTCATTATTTTTCTCTCATGGCCGAATGTTAGATTACTCTATTGTTGCCGAGCCATTTTTCTTTTCTTTGTTTATTCATAGCCGAATCTTCCACTATACATAAGTATCCTTCTCGATCATTCTTCTTTCAAGCCTTGGACAATAGGTAAGAGTTTCTTTTTGGTTTCTATGTTGGTTTAAGGGAAGTCTTGGCCGAATCTTAATGGTGGTAAGATGAATCTCTTTGATTGAAATCATCATTCATTCTATTAAATGTTTTCTGTCGTTATATTATAGCGTGATAGTGGAGGGTCGAAACTCAAGTTTTCGTGAGCGTCGTGAATCGTTGGAATCAATTTAAGGTGTTAAGGTAAGGGATTATTAAGGACTCTTATATTACTCGACATATTGGTATAGATGGATTATTAATCGATTTCATTTTAGGGGACGTTATCGCTCGATTGTCATCTTGTGGAACGAGGATATTTGTGGTAAGCCAATCTCACTCTTAAAACTGTAAGTCATAATTTCAAAAATTATTTAGTCAGACTAATGATCTATTCGATAGAGACAATCAAGATAGGGACGAAAAGGGCAGTAAATAGTGTTCGGAAGAAGGGTGGTTCTGCTAATCCCCCTATGTTTAAGCGAAGGACTGTTTCGGGAATCTAAGATTTTCCACTGGGTTGTGGATGCTCATCCGAGGAGAATCAATTGTTTAAGGTCGTTCGTACTCCCGAACCTTTGTTTGTTCGTGGATTTTCATTGGGTAACGAACCAACAATCGGGGAGAAACCGCAAATATAAGTGGTTCAAAATTCTGAGGGTAAAAGTCTAGATCGTTATTTTAAGATTCGATTTGTAAATAAATAATAGTATTCTAATTTATCGTGATGCGTTTAGGTATCGATGAGCGGGAAAGTCTAGTTCTCACAGTAACCAGGTGTGTAACTTCACACTTATCCCGGGTTAAATACTATATCGTAAGTATTGGGATAAAATAGTAAAGATGGCAAAATTGGAATATGCGTAATAATTAACACTTTTGTGAAATGCATGGAAACAGTTAATGCTGTAAAATTTACGAAAAAATCTACTAGATCGTTAAATGGGCCAAAAATCTGCTAGATCATTAAATGGGACGAAAATCTACTAGATCGTTAAATGGGCCAAAAATCTGCTAGATCGTTAAATGGGCCGAAAATCTGCTAGATCGTTAAATGGGCCGAAAATATGCTAGATTGTTAAATGGGCCAAAAATCTGCTAGATCGTTAAATGGGCCAAAAATTTGCTAGATCGTTAAATGGGCCGAAAATCTGCTAGATCGTTAAATGGGCCAAAAATCTGCTAGATCGTTAAATGGGCCAAAAATCTGCTAAATCGTTAAATGGGCCAAAAATATGCTAGATCGTTAAATGGGCCAAAAATCTACTAGATCGTTAAATGGGCCGAAAATCTGCTAGATCGTTAAATGGGCCGAAAATCTGCTAGATCGATGTATGGGCCAAAGTTTGCTAGATTGCTAAATGGCTATATGCTATTTTGTCTTATGGGCCAAAATGAAAATTTGAAATATAGACTCACATGTATTATGAGTTTTTGTGAAATTATCATATGAATATAGATTATTATGCATACATGATTGCATGGGTTGGGATAAATGATGAAGAGAAGAAAGGCCTGTTGCCAAAATGTAGTTCGGTGGCTCTGCCACAAATATTTTAATGGCTTAATGCCTCTAGTTCGGTGACTTTGTCACAATCTAGTTCGGTGGTGCACCACAACATTATTAAAAATGGCTTAATGCCTATGATTGGTGTGTTGGCGGGGTGGTTGACTTGATCCCTACAGGTGTGTTGGTTGGTACGGGTGGTGTCTAGCGGATGGAAATTAGGTTGGTTGGGAAATTTCATTTTACATTCATTTCATTTATTATATTGATAAATCCGTTTATGGGCTCAAGCCCAAAATTAATGACTTGATGATCTGCCCCAGTGGATATGGTAAGTGAGTTATACACTGAGTTGTGAGTAACTCATTTCGTTTAATTTTCATCTCGGTAATGGCAATTGGCGGAGCCTTGGGCGAGGATGACTTCGTGGAGGCCATACTTGAATATGGGTTTTATAAACTATGAACTTTTAATTAAGTGAATTCTTTTAACTACTATTTTGGGTATGATGTAATAAGGCCTTTATTAATATTTTATGGATTTTTATGTGTGGATGGATTTAAATTTTGTTTTAGATATTTAATATGGGCTTATGTTAATCCTATAATGTTTCCTTAAAATACTTTGGGTTTTAAAACATATGAGATTCTTTAACTATTCTTATTTTCAAATTCTTTTGAACTCTTTAAAAACTACTTTAAGGTTTTGATAATTAAATACTAAATGATAAGATTTCAACTAATGTTTCTTAAATTCATCGAATTTAAATCGTTTCTCTTGGTTTTTATTAAACTTTATTTTCAAAAGGTTTTGTAGTACGGATTCACCTAAATCATTAGAAAGATTAAAAGAATGTTCGATCTGTGTGACAAAACAAATCTCGTCTTAACGCATAGACTTGGTTTGGGGTGTTACATTAATCATCTCTGTATATCAAATCAATAGTGTGGTCTCGACATGTATAATCGAAGCAAGTTCTAGAATAACAAATCGTTGTTGACACACTTATAATCAATAAAGTGAGCACGAAAAGAATGTATGCTCTAAAAGGCTCAAAATCTCACAAAAATTATGGGTATTTTGATGTCAACCTTGTAAATTTTAAAATTTAAGGTAACAATTTAGATTCAGGTAGACAACCAAATAGAATTTTTTTTTTTTTGAAAATAGACTTATCATGCTTGATTCTCTAGTATCTTAAAGTTTAAATCATCATTGCACAATTATCAATGACTTAATCTAAAACATATTATTAAAAATCATGAATCAATAAGAATTTTATTCTAATTAATGATATGAGAAAATTGCTTTAAGACATAATATCATTCAGGGATTTGTGAATAATGCAAAAAGTTAGGTACTTTTTCTAAATAATTTTCATCCCCACACTTAAGATGTACATTGCCCTTAATGTACAAAGATAAATAACAATCATATAACAAGAAAATCAAAAAGTGAGGGAGAGAGGTGAAATTTCCTGAATTTTTGGATGGATTCCTTGAGTTGGAAGTGTGGAAACTTGATTCGTAGATGAAAGATAAGTTGGAGGTGGCGCCTCTATTTCCTGTGCTAGATGAAGAAATTGGGAACCTCTTGAAGAGTTAGCCAAGAAATAATAATAATAATTTAAATTATACTAATTATATAATTAAAGTAAATAAAGATAACAAGAAAGAAAATATGAATTAAAATGAAACTAAAAGAGAAGATGAATGAACTAGAAAGTCCTTATTGGTAGATGGTTCGCGAGGTGGGTGTGGTTTCTAAGGCCGTGGTATTGTGATTCCCTAGCAGTCTTTAGAACCTAAAACCAAGAAACTAAAACAAAATAAACTAAATTTAATATACGAAAAATAAAGAAAAGGAAAATAAAGGAGAAGATAGAAGTGAAATAAGAGTTAAATGGTCTCAAAGATCCTTGGCTTGTCGAGTTAATGAAGCGGACGGCATGAACTTATGTTGATTGGTCTCACACAGGGAGACGGGACTCGAATCTTTCCATTTCTTCGACATTGTTGGAGTGTTGATTGAGACTTTTATGGAGTGAAGAAGGAAGAGAGTGAAGATGGAGGGAAGTGGGAGTGGATAAGGAATGGTTAAGAAGGGGAGAGGGGTGTTTTAAATAGAAATTTTCAGTTCTGGTATGTCCCCATGCTCGTGTATTATGGGTGTGTTGTGTCACACGACCATATCGTTCGACCATGTGGTGGTTCAACTGCTTCTCCCATGCCTAGTTTTTATATTGCCACGTCCGTGTTGGTTCAATGATGTAAATACGGCTACATCTGCAGTAGTGGTGTTAGGTGAGTCCGTGATTCAAAGATATTTTTCTCGTCCTGTCTAGTACTATCTCTACCATGTCAGTACGAAAATCTATAACATCCCCACGGTCACGGCCATAGCCATGTGTCAGGCCATGTGATGTGAAGATCTGCGCTTTATTAACTTAGTTAGTCTGTAGTTAGGTGCTAAAAGAAAAAGAAATGAAAATAAATAGGGTTAGTGCTTCAGTTGCCTCCCGAGAAGCGCTCGTTTAAAGTCTTGAGCTAGACTTACCTCTCATTCGTACCTTCATGGTGGTTTAAGGAGTGAAAATCCTTTTTCATGCTATCATTATATAGTTTGAATCGAGTCGAGTTTTAAAAGTACAGAAAGTAAAATTACTTTTCTCGACTGTACCGTAAGGGAAAACATTAAGTATCGTAAAGGGGATCTCTTCGTTTATTTTCAGGTTTGATTTGGCGATTAGCGAATCTGTTCTATCTAATAACAACTGATCTCCTATTTTGAAGTGATTTGATGTTCCTTTAAGTTTCGATTTCACTTCATGTGGGTTTGATTCCTCCTTGAATTGTATCTCCCACTCATTTAGCTCATCCGTTTGAAGCCATCATTCCTTGTGAGATATTTCCTTGTTGGTACGAGCTATAGGATCTGGCTCTGTAGTGTAATTCTTTGCTATTTCCTAAAAAGAGAGTTTAACTGAATGCTTATCAAGGGAATTTACGTCCTCACCTTTCTCACTCGATGTCCTGGTTGAGTCGAGAGCTTGAAGATTGATTGATTCATCACCTACATGAAGTATGAGTTCACATGTGCTAACATCAATTTTGGATCTGGCAATTGCTAGAAAAGGTCTTCTTAAAATTTATGGGATACTATTGTCTTCATCCATATCTAAAACAACGAAGTCTACGGGGAATATGAATTTTTCAACTTTAACTAGTACATATTCATTAGGGATACGAATAGTCTTGTCAGCTAGTTAAATACTCATCCTAGTTTGCTTGGGTTTCCCTAGACCTAGCTGTTTAAACATTTTAATGGCATAACATTGATGCTTGCCCCTAAATCAACAAAATCATTCTCAACAGATAAACTACCAATTAAACATGGAATTGTAAAACTCCCTGGATCTTTTAATTTTTATGGTAATCTATTCTGTAAAATTGCCGAGCACACTGCATTTAGTTCCACATGCGACTCCTTGTCTAACTTTCTGTAACAGTCCAAATTTGACCCTAATCGAAACGGTGGTTTCGGGACCACGAATCCGAGTCTACAATATATTTAAATATTATATTTTGTGTTTGTTATATGTGAATTAATGTGTGTGAAAGTTTCGTAGAAAAATTTGATCGTTTGTGTGTTCAATTTAACAAAAAGGATTAAATCGCATAAAGTGTAAAAGTTGCATACCATAGTGTAAAGTGCTAGAATGATGATGGCTTTTTAATATGAGGTATTAAAAGGGCAAATAGCCCATTTTAAGTTAGTGGCGGCCATCATAATGCATGTAATAGTGTTGGTATTTTATATTATATTTTATTACATTTTATGTTAAAATAAACTAGTTAATATATGTTAATAAAACAAAAATAAGAAAGCCGTGCATTATTCATCTCTTTGGCCAAAAAACACAAAAGAAAAACAAGGAGAAAGCTTGGCACATTCGGCTTTGAGTTTTGCTTGATTTATGTATGTAAATTTGTTCGATTTTTAATAATTTTTACGTTTTTGAGATCGTTGCTTCGAACCGTAGCCGACCCATGTTATAATTTTTAAATCTGAGCATGTTTAAGGTTCGGCCATTAACATTGTTATATGAAAATTGATGTTTGATGAATTTAATTTAAAGATAGGATTAAGATTGATAAGTTTTGTATTGAAGTTTTAGTGAAAATTTAGTAAATAGGACTAATTTGTAAAAATGAAAATTTGAGAGGGCTTAAATGCAAAATAAATGAAAGAAATGGACTTATATAGTCCTTATACATATTCGGCCCTTGAGTGTTGTGTTGAAATAATGTGTATTTTGTATTTTGTGCAATTAGGACTAAAGTGTAAAAATGTGAAACACTAGGGGTAAAAGGGTAATTTACCCATTAATGTGATTTGGGACTAAATTGAATTGAAATATACTTGAATGAGTTAAATTTTTATGTGTTTAGATCAAGAACAAAGAAAAACGTATTTGGATCGGGGAAAAACAAAGGTTATCGAATAGCCGATTCGCACGGTCTATCGACAGCCGAGGTAAGTCCCTAAGGTGGATTATATTAAAGAATGCTTTATGAAAGTATTAAATGACAATTTTGATAAATTTGGGTATATTTTCATGTGATAGCCGAATGTAGTGTTTTATTGTACAATGTTATAATATTTTTATTAGTGAAAATGAATGAGCTTATTTGAATTGGAAATGTGATAGAGTTATGAAATCTAAGTGATAAGTGGTTATGATACTATTGAAATGTTCATTGAAATGTTGGAAATGATGATATCTCGGGCTTTAAGCCTAAAGGTGCCTAGTCTTAGGTGACTTATTTCGAGCTTTAAGCCTAGCGAGCCTGTCTTGGTGATTCATTTCGAGCTTTAATGCCTAGCGAGCTTTGTGAGTGTTATATGCCGAGCTTTGTGCCTAGCAGGCCTGTCTGCAGTGATTCATTTTAGGCTTTAATGTCTAGCAGCCTCGTCTGCGGTGACTTAATTCGAGCTTTAATGCCTAGCGGGCTTTTATCGGTGATAAGTTAAAGCAGAGAATCGGAGATGTATATACATAGTAGATTGAGCTATAAGCTCTAAAAAGAAAAAGGAAATTAACTTATTATATTGGTACGTGACAAGGTAAGTTGATTATTTGAAATGATAAATGGTTATGTAAATATGAAATATGTGCTAATCTATTTGAACAAATACATGATTTGGCCTATTTATGTATTTGTAATGATAAAAGTCAAATTATATATTTTTATGTGATGTTGATCAAATATGTAAGTTGATAGAAATGTGTTGGTGCATTTGGTATGTAAGGTATGCGAATAAAAATGACATTGAGTTGATATGGATTATTTGCATATAGGAGAAATTATATATATATATATATATATGGTTTCGCCATGCTTTATATACATATATATTTCTATACATTCAATTATGTGAGATCATTTTAGATGTACATTGAAGATGTTATTCGGTTGTATGTGGAATTGCATATGACTTTATTTATCGATGAAGATACTTTCGATAAGTCTTACAAGTTAAGTATACGATGAACAAGGATTTGCTATATATGAACATTGATATTCGGCTATGATGGTACATATGTGGGTATATGTCATAAATACTGCTTGAGACTTACTAAGCTAGCATTTTTATTGTGTGTATTCTTGTTTACCCTTGTTTTATAGATTTAGGTACAAGCTACGGACTCGAAGGATCTGGGAAGAAGTCAACTGCACTATCGACTTTCTTTTGGTATTGAATAACTTAGTTTGGGATTTAAAAGGGCATGTATAGGTTAGACTAAACAGTATAACCAATGTTTTGTAATCGTGTAAATATGCTAGCCATGCGAAAATGGCTATCTATTATGGATAACCTACTTCGTGTTTTGATGATATAGTTTGCTCATGCCATGAATTATCATTTATGCTTGAATATGGTTTAATCATGCGTGAGAGTGGTACTATTATCATGCATGTTAGGTTATGACATGAATGACTTATAAATTAGTTCATGTTGATGAGCTTAATATATGGTATATACATTTATAATGTTTGGATATATGATTGACAATGAATATTGGTAAGCATGGTGTAATATTCGGTTTAGGCAATGAAGTAAATGATGGATGCATGTTTAAGTTATAGTATGTGATATATATTTGTTAAATAATGTTTATGACATGTGTGTGTATATTTGATTTGGTCACTTACTAGATAAGAATTAAGTTCAAGAATGCATGATTATATGTGGCTATTTTGATTCAGGTTTGTGTAAGTGAGTATATACATATATTATTCTTGGATAGTTGGTTATTAGGTTGAATTTTATTTAGTTTCTTGAATGTTAGAATGAATGATGTTTAGACATGATATGCTTGATATTTGAAAAATGAAATAGTATGATTTGCTTATTATTTAATGGAGAAACTTAGTACCAATGTTAAGGCTATTTGATGACCGAATCGAAAGCTCTTTGTATGGTTGAACTAATGGTGTCTAAATATGATTTTGATATGAAACTTGGGTATGTTTTAATTTGTCATTGGAGTTTGAAAATGATTCATATATGATAATGTTAAATCGCATATCACTATGGCATTTAAAATCTTTACTTGACCATGTTGTGTAATTGTTTATGTTAGATACACTAAAGGACAATAAGCCGTGTGATATGGATTATTCGGTTTAATGTACACAAGTATTGAAATAATCGTTCTATAATTAGCTTACGAAATATTTGTAAAGATATTAATGTTTGTTCTAGGTTATATTGAATTGGTATGCCTCGTAACCCTAGTTCAAATGACGAATACGGGTTAGGGTGTTACATTTATTGATATCAAAGCATACGGTTTAGTCGATTCTAGGACTACCGTAGCGTGTGAGTCTAGCTATACATGCCTTTTTTATATATCGATAGTGTGGTGACTTCGATATTACGAATGTGTTTTATATAGTAAATGGACACCGATCACGAAAAGAGCCGTAGCGGATGATGTGAAGAGTGTGGCTTTTGACCGTGCACATAGATCGGTCTTCGAAAGACTCTCGACCGATTTCGGGTAGCCACGAGGGGAGGCTAAATAAGCCTTCTATCGATGATGAATGAGTGGTTTACCCAGTTTATCCAGACTAATCCGGCTGTACACCAACCTCCACCCCCGAATAATCCAACTCTAGTACCTTCAGCACCCCCGATGATAGATCCGATAAGATCTAGTAGGCCTCTAGTTGATAAAATCAGGAAATTTGGGTAGAAGAATTCAAGGCCAATGATGATGATGATGCAGAGCGAGCGAAATGTGGCTTGATAACACTATTCGGGTACTAGATGAGCTATCTTGTACTCCAGACGAATGCCTGAAGTGTGCTATATCTTTACTTCGGGACACTGCATATCACTGGTGGAATACACTAGTATCAGTGGTTTCGAAAGAAAAAGTGACGTGGGATTTCTTCCAGAATGAATTCCGCAAGAAATATATCAGTCAAAGATTCATTGATCAAAAACGAAAAGAATTTCTTGAACTAAAACAGGGAAAGATGACCGTGATGAATATGAGCGGAAATTTTCAGTTTAGTAGATATGCTAGAGTGTGTATCAAGCTGAAGCCATTATGTGTAGAAGGTTTGAAGACGGTCTGAATGAAGAGATAAAGTTGCTTGTTGGCATTCTTGAAATTCAAGAATTTGTGACTCTAGTTGAGCGAGCTTGCAAAGCTGAAGAGCTCGGAAAAGAGAAAAGAAAGGCTGAGATAGAAGCTAGAGACATTCGTAAGAGGTCATCGGGTAAGACTTTCCATTCCACATCTAAGAAGTGCAGAGATGATTTCAGCCGACATAAAGTTACTTCAGATTTACCTAGACGTGATCGACCTCTAGCGGGCTCCCGAGCTACCTCGATGGCCAGTGTTGATAATGTTCCACAGAATCGAGTTGAATGCAAACATTGTGGAAAATGGCATTTTGGGAGTTGTAGAGTTCGTGATCGGTCCTGCTTTAAATGTGGATCCTCAGACCATTTTATTCGAGAGTGCCCGATGTTAGGCTGCGCGAATCTGACACGAGAACTCTAGACCGAGCAAAGGTATCAAGCAGGCGAGACCACCGAGCATTACAGCAATGTAGGTGGTAGTCGAGGGACGAAGAACACAGATTCGATCTAAGGCTAGAGCTCCACTAGAGCTTATGTTACTCGAGCTAGGGAGGATCTTGCTTCTCGGATGTCATTACCGGTACTTTCACTCTTTATGATACTCACTGTGATTGCATTGATTGATCTGGTTCGACCCATTTATATGTATGTGAAACTACGGTATTCAAGAAGACTCGCCATTGAGTCTCTGAGTTTGTGATTCAGCGTATCCAACCCTTTGGGTAGATGTGTGTTTGTTAATAAAGTGTGTAAAGTTGCTTTTGATGATTTGGGATTTTGCTTCGATCGATTTAATGTTGTTGCCTTTCGATGAGTTTGATATAATTTTGGGAATGGGTAGTTAACTTCGCATGATGCACGGTGGTGAATTGCAAAAGAAAGATTATTGATTTGACACACGAATGGTGAGATCATTAGAATTGAATCCGATGATTTAGGTGGGTTTCTCTGATTATATCCTCGGTGTTAGCCCTAAGTATGTGAGAAAAGGGTGCAAAGCTTATTTGGCTTATGTCTTTGGATAATAAATTGTCGAGAAATAGATTGAATCTGTCTTGATTGTATGTGAATACTCAGATGTGTTTCCTGAAGAACTACTGGGTTTACCCCCAGGACGAGAGATTGAGTTTGGCATTGAATTAGCACCGGGAACGACTCCGATCTCAATAGCTCCATATCGGATGGCACCTACCGAGCTAAAAGAGTTGAAAGCAAGTTGCAAGAGTTAACAGATAGGGGCTTTACGACCAAGTTTCTCTCCTTGGGTGCACCAGTTCTTTTGTGAGAAAGAAAGATAGAACGATTCGAATGTGTATTGATTATCGACAAGCTGAATAAGGTAACTATAAAGAATAAGTACCGTTACCTCGAATTGATGATTTGTTTGATCGGTTGAAAGGGCTTGAGATTTCGAAGATAGATTTGAGATCGGGTTATTATCGATTCTTGAGTCGAGATACGAGATGTGCCAAAAGCGCATTAGGATGAGGTACGGACATTTTGAGTTTTTGGTTATGCCTTTTGGGCTTAATGCACTTTCTTGTTTTTATGGATTTGATGAATCGGGTTTTAGGCAGTTTTGGATCGATTTGTGGTTGTGTTTATTGATGATATATTGATCTACTCCAAAGATGAAATCGAGCATCTTGAGCATTTGAGATTAGTGCTACAAACTTTGCGAAATCAGCGGTTGTATGCGAAGTTTAGTAAGTGTGAGTTCGGATGAAAGAGGTCGACTTTTTGGGACATGTTGTTTCAAAGATCGGGCATTTGAGTTGATCCGAACAAAATCTCAACTATACTTGATTGGAAGCCAGAAAAATGTTTTGAGATTCAAGTTTTCGGGACTTGCGGTTACTATTGATGATTTGTGAAAGGTTTTTCTATGATAGCTACCCCGTTGACAAAGTTGTCGCTGAAAGATGTCAGGTTCAAGTGGTCAGAAAAGTGTCAGAAAAGTTTTGATCAGCTGAAAGCCCTTTTGACAGAAGCTCTAGTGTTAGTTCAACCTGAATCGGGTAAAGAATTTGTTGTTTATTCTGATGCTTCTTTGAATGGTTTGGGCTGCGTTTTGATGTAGGAAGGCAAAGTTGTAGCCTACGCTTCAAGACAACTGAAGCCGTATGAAAGAAATTACCCGACGCATGACTTAGAACTTGCAGCTATTGTGTTCGCACTGAAAATTTGGCGTCATTATTTATTTGGCGAGAAATGTCATGTTTACTCGGATCACAAAAGTCTTAAATATTTGATGACTCAAAAAGAGTTGAACTTGAGACAACGTAGATGGTTAGAACTGTTGAAAGACTATGAGTTAGTGATTGACTACCATCCGGGGAAAGCTAACGTTGTTGCAGATGCATTAAGTCAAAAATCATTGCTTGCTCTTCGTGCATTGAACACACAGATGGTTATATCAGGTGATAGTTCGATCATAGTCGAGTTAAAAGCAAGACCGATGTTTATTCAGCAAATTTGTGATGCATAAAAAGCTGACAAAGATATGACTGTCAAACGGGCTCAATGTGGAAATAATGCAGTCGAATTTGAATTGATGATAATGACCTTGAAATACAAGGGCGAATGTGTGTACCGAGTGACGTGGATTTGATTGGATGTTATTGAATAAAGCTCATAATAGTCGGATGTCGATACATCCGTAGCACGAAAATATATAATGACTTGAAGCGGTTCTCTTGGTGGCACGGTATGAAACGAGATATATCTGAATTTGTTTCAAAGTGCTTAATTTGTCGACAAGTAAAAGCCGAGCATCAAGTGCCTTACGGGTTGCTTGATAGATCATGATACCGAATGGAAATGGGATAGGATTACAATGGATTTTGTATCCGGTCTTCCTATGACACCGAGTAAGAAAGATGCCGTCTGGTTATAGTTGATAGACCGACTAAATCGACTTATTTTGTTTGGTTTATGCGGACTTTTCACTCGATAAACTTTTGAATTGTATGTATCGCAGATTGTGAGATTGCATGGTGTACCGAGTTCCATTGTTTCGCATAGAGACCGAGATTTACCTCGCGACTTTGGAAGAAGTTACAAGATGCTTTAGGTACTAAACTACATTTTAGTCTGACCTTTCATTCGCAGATGCAGACGATCGATCTGGCGAACTATTCAGATACTTGAGGACATGATGAGATGTTGCGTTCTCGAGTTTGAAGGTACGTGGGAACGATACCTACCTTTGATTGAATTTGCTTATAATAATAGCTTTCAATCTAATATCAAAATGGCGCCCATGAAGCCTTGTGCAGGCGAAGGTGTCGAACGCCATTATCTTTGGTGAGCTCGGTGAGAATAAGATACGAGGTTGATTTGATTAAAGCTGAGAAAGTAGCTATTATTAGAGACAATTTGAAAGCGCCTCGGATCGTCAAAATCCTATCTTGACTTGAAACGTAAAGACATTGAATTTCAAGTTAGAGATTGAGTATTCTTGAGAGTTTCTCCGTGGAAAAAGGTACTTGATTTGGTCGGAAAGGCAAACTTAGTCCGAGATTCATCGACCTTATGAAATTACTAAACGTATTGGGCTGTTGCTTATAGATTGAAGTTGCCTTCGAGATAGAAAAGATACATGGCGTATTTAATGTTTGATGCTTCGTGAAGTCTGATTAGATCCGTCCCATGTGATTACACCGTCTGAGATTGAAATTCGACCCGATATGACGTATGAGGAAGAACCGATTCGTATTTTAGCTCGAGAAAAGAAAGAGTTAAGAAACAAGAAAATTCCATTAGTGAAAGTGTTGTGGAAAAGGCACAGAGTTGAATAGGCTACGTGGGAGCCTGAAGATTCAATGAGGCAACAATATTCGACGTTGTTTAAAGGTAAGATTTTTGAGGACGAAAATCCTTAAGGGGGGAGAGTTGTAACAGTCCGAATTTGACCCTAATCGAAACTGTGTTTTCGGGACCACGAATTCGAGTCTACAATATATTTAAATATTATATTTTGTGTTTATTATATGTGAATTAATGTGTGAAAGTTTCAGAGAAAAATTTGATCGTTTGTGTGTTCAATTTAACAAAAAGGATTAAATCGCATAAAGTGTAAAAGTTGCATACCATAGTGTAAAGTGCTAGAATGATGATGGCTTTTTAATATGAGGTATTAAAAGGAAAATAGCCCATTTTAAGTTAGTGGCCCGCCATCATAATGCATGTAATAGTGTTGGTATTTTATATTATATTTTATTACATTTTATGTTAAAATAAACTAGTTAATATATGTTAATAAAACAAAAATAAGAAAGCCATGCATTATTCATCTCTTTGGTAAAAACACAAAAGAAAAACAAGGAGAAAGCTTGGCACATTCGGCTTTGAGTTTTGCTTGATTTAGGTATGTAAATTTGTTCGATTTTAATAATTTTTACGTTTTTGATATCGTTGCTTGAGTAGTAGCAGACCCATGTTGTAATTTTTAAATCTAAGCATGTTTAAGGTTGACCATTAACATTGTTATATGAAAATTGATGTTTGATGAATTTAATTTAAAGATAGGATTAAGATTGATAAGTTTTGTATTGAAGTTTTAGTGAAAATTTAGTAAATAGGACTAATTTGTAAAATGAAAATTTGAGAGGGCTTAAATGCAAAATAAATGAAAGAAATGGACTTATATAGTCCTTATACATATTCGGCCCTTGAGTGTTGTGTTGAAATAATGTGTATTTTGTATTTTGTGCAATTAGGACTAAAGTGTAAAAATGTGAAACACTAGGGGTAAAAGGGTAATTTACCCATTAATGTGATTTGGGACTAAATTGAATTGAAATGTACCCATTAATGTGATTTGGGACTAAATTGAATTGAAATTTACTTGAATGAATTAAATTTTTATGTGTTTAGATCAAGAACAAAGAAAAACAGATTTGGATCGAGGAAAAACAAAGGTTATCGAATAGCCGATTCAGACGGTCTATCGACAGTACCGAGGTAAGTCCCTAAATTCGGTTATATTAAAGAATGCTTTATGAAAGTATTAAATGACAATTTTGATAAATTTGGGTATATTTTCATGTGATAGCCGAATGTAGTGTTTTATTGTACAATGTTATAATAGTTTTATTCGTGAAAAATGAATGAGCTTAGCTGAATTAGAAATGTGATAGAGTTATGAAATCTAAGTGATAAGTGGTTATGATCTATTGAAATATTCATTGAAATGTTGGAAATGATGATATCTCGGGCTTTAAGCCTAGCGGTGCCTAGTCTTAGGTGACTTATTTCGTGCTTTAAGCCTAGCGAGCCCTGTCTTGGTGATTCATTTCGAGCTTTAATGCCTAGCGTGCTTTGTGCGGTGTTATATGTCGAGCTTTGTGCCTAGCCGGTGATTCATTTCAGGGCTTTAATGCCTAGCAGGCATCGTCTTGGTGACTTAATTAGGGCTTTAATGCCTCAGGTGCTTTTTTAGGTGATAAGTTAAAATAGAGAATCGAGATGTATATACATAGTAGATTGAGCTATAAGCTCTAAAAAGAAAAAGGAAATTAACTTATTATATTGGTACGTGACAAGGTAAGTTGATTATTTGAAATGATAAATGGTTATGTAAATATGAAATATGTGCTAATCTATTTGAACAAATACATGATTTGGCCTATTTATGTATTTGTAATGATAAAAGTCAAATTATATATTTTTATGTGATGTTGATCAAATACGTAAGTTGATAGAAATGTGTTGGTGCATTTGGTATGTAAGGTATGTGAATAAAAATGACATTGAGTTGATATGGATTATTTACATATAGGAGAAATTATATATATATATATATGGTTTTGCCATGCTTTATATACATATATATTTGTATACATTCAATTATGTGAGATCATTTTAGATGTACATTGAAGATGTTATTCGGTTGTATGTGGAATTGCATATGACTTTATTTATCGATCAAGATACTTTCGATAAGTCTTACAAGTTAAGTATATGATGAACAATGATTTGCTATATATGAACATTGATATTCGCTATGATGGTACATATGTGGGTATATGTCATAAATCTTGCTTGAGACTTACTAAGCTAGCATGCTTATTGTGTGTATTCTTGTTTACCCTTGTTTTATAGATTTAGGTACAAGCTACGGACTCGAAGGATCCGGGAAGAAGTCAAGCTGCACTAGCGACTTTCTTTTGGTATTGAATAACTTAGTTTGGTATTTAAAAGGCATGTATAGGTTAGACTAAGCAAGTATAACCAATGTTTTGTAATCGTGTAAATATGCTAGCCATGCAAAATGGCTATCTATTTTGGATAACCCGCTTCGTGTTTTGATGTATAGTTTGCTCATGCCATGAATTATCATTTATGCTTGAATATGGTTTAATCATGCGTGAGAGTGGTACTATTATCTCGTGCATGTTAGGTTATGACATGAATGACTTATAAATTAGTTCATGTTGATGAGCTTAATATATGGTATATACATTTATAATGTTTGGATATATGATTCGCAATGAATATTGGTAAGCATGGTGTAATATTCGGTTTAGGCAATGAAGTAAATGATGGGTGCATGTTTAAGTTATAGTATGTGATATATATTTGTTAAATAATGTTTATGACATGTGTGTGTATATTTGATTTGGTCACTTACTAGATAAGAATTAAGTTCAAGAATGTATGATTATATTTGGCTATTTTGATTCGGTTTGTGTAAGTGAGTATATACATATATTATTCTTGGATAGTTGGTTATTAGGTTGAATTTTATTTAGTTTCTTGAATGTTAGAATGAATGATGTTTAGACATGATATGCTTGATATTGAAAAATGAAATAGTATGATTTGCTTATTATTGAATGGAGAAACTTAGTATGAATGTTAAGGCTATTTGATGACCGAATCGAAAGCTCTTTGTATGGTTGAACTAATGGTGTCTAAATATGATTTTGATATGAAACTTGGGTATGTTTTAATTTTTCATTGGAGTTTGAAAATGATTCATATATGATAATGTTAAATCGCATATCACTATGACATTTAAAATCTTTACTTGACCATGTTGTGTAATTGTTTATGTTAGATACACTAAAGGACAATAAGCCGTGTGATATGGATTATCCGGTTTAATGTACACAAGTATTGAAGTAATACGTTCTATAATTAGCTTACGAAATATTTGTAAAGATATTAATGTTTGTTCTAGGTTATATTCGAATTGGTATGCCTCGTAACCCTAGTTCTACGATGAATACGGGTTAGGGGTGTTACATTTTATTGGTATCAGAGCTTACGGTTTAGTCGATTCTAGGACTACCGTAGCGCGTGTGAGTCTAGCTATACATGCCTTTTTTTATATCGATAGTGTGGTGACTTCGATATTCGAATCGTGTTTTATATAGTAAATGGACACCGATCACGAAAGAGCCAGTAGCGGATGATGTGGAGAGTGTGGCGCTGACCGTGCACATAGATCGGTCTTAGAAAGACTCTCGACCAGCTTCGGGTAGCCATGAGGGGGAGGCTAAACAAGTCTTCTATCAGATGATGAATGAGTGGTTTACCCAGTTTATCTAGACTAATCCGGCTATACACCAACCTCCACCCCCGAATAATCCAACTCTAGTACCTTCAGCACCCCCGATGATAGATCCGATAAGATCTAGTAGGCCTCCAGTTGATAAAATCAGGAAATTTGGGGCTGAAGAATTCAAGGCCAATGATGATGATGACGCAGAGCGAGCCGAAATGTGGCTTGATAGCACTATTCGGGTACTAGATGAGCTATCTTGTACTCCAGACGAATGCCTGAAGTGTGCTATATCTTTACTTCGGGACACTGCATATCACTGGTGGAATACACTAGTATCAGTGGTTCCGAAAGAAAAAGTGACGTGGGATTTCTTCCAGAATGAATTCCACAATAAATATATCAGTCAAAGATTCATTGATCAAAAACGAAAAGAATTTCTTGAACTAAAACAGGGAAAGATGACCGTGACAGAATATGAACGGAAATTTTTCAGGCTTAGTAGATATGCTAGAGAGTGTGTATCAACTGAAGCCATTATGTGTAAAAGGTTTGAAGACGGTCTGAATGAAGAGATAAAGTTACTTGTTGGCATTCTTGAAATTCAAGAATTTGTGACTCTAGTTGAGCGAGCTTGCAAAGCTGAAGAGCTCGGAAAAGAGAAAAGAAAGGCTGAGACAGAAGCTAGAGACATTCGTAAGAGGTCGTCGGGTAAGACTTTCCATTCCACATCTAAGAAGTGCATAGATGATTTCAGCCGACATAAAGTTACTTCAGATTTGCTTAGACGTGATCGACCTCCAGTGGGCTCCCGAGCTACCTCGATGGCCAGTGTTGATAATGTTCTACAGAATCGAGTTGAATGCAAACATTGTGGAAAATGGCATTTTGGGAGTTGTAGAGTTCGTGATCGGTCCTACTTTAAATGTGGATCCTCAGACCATTTTATTCGAGAGTGCCCGATGTTAGCTGAGTAGAATCACAGAACTCTAGACCGAGTAGTGCATCAAGACCAGGCAGACCACCAGTATTCCGCAATGTAGGTGGTAGTCGAGAGGACGAAGAACACAGCAGATTCGATCGAGGCTAGAGCTCCAGCTAGAGCTTATGTTACTCGAGCTAGGAGGATCTCGCTTCTCGGATGTCATTACCGTATTTTCACTCTTTATGATACTACCGTGATTGCATTGATTGATCCTGGTTTGACCCATTCATATGTATGTGAAACTCTGGTATTCAGTAAGACTCTGCCAGTTGAGTCTACTGAGTTTGTGATTCGCATATCCAACCCTTTGGGTAGATGTGTGTTTGTTAATAAAGTGTGTAAAAGTTGCTATTGATGATTCGGGATTTTTGCTTCCCAGTCGATTTAATGCTGTTGCCTTTCGATGAGTTTGATATAATTTTGGGAATGGACTAGTTAACTTCGCATGATGCAGTGGTGAATTGCAAAAGAAAGCTTATTGATTTGAGACACCAGAATGGTGAGATCATTAGAATTGAATCCAGTGATTTAGGTGGGTTTCCTACAGTTATATCCTCGATGTTAGCCCGGAAGTATGTGAGAAAAGGGTGCAAAGCTTATTTGGCTTATGTACTGGATAATAAATTGTCTGAGAAATAGATTGAATCTGTACTGATTGTATGTGAATACTCAGATGTGTTTCCTGAAGAACTACCGGGTTTACCCCCAGTACAAGAGATTGAGTTTGGCATTGAATTAGCACCGGGAACGACTCCGATCTCAATAGCTCCATATCGGATGGCACCTACTGAGCTAAAAGAGTTGAAAGCAAGTTGCAAGAGTTAACAGATAGGGGCTTTGCACGACCAAGTTTCTCTCCTTGGGTGCACCAGTTCTTTTGTGAGAAAGAAAGATAGAACGATGCGAATGTGTATTGATTATCGACAAGCTGAATAAGGTAACTATAAAGAATAAGTACCGTTACCTCGAATTGATGATTTGTTTGATCGGTTGAAAGGGCTTCAGATTTTGAAAATAGATTTGAGATCGGGTTATTATCGATTCTTGAGTCGAGATACTGAGATGTGCCAAAGGCGCATTTCGACGAGGTACGGACATTTTGAGTTTTTGGTTATGCCTTTTGGGCTTACTAATGCACTGCTATTTTATGGATTTGATGAATCGGGTTTTTAGACAGTTTTTGGATCGATTTGTGGTAGTGTTTATTGTTGATATATTGATCTACTCCAAAGATGAAATCGAGCATGTTGAGCATTTGAGATTAGTGCTACAAACTTTGCGAAATCAGCAGTTGTATGCGAAGTTTAGTAAGTGTGAGTTCTGGATGAAAGAGGTCAGCTTTTTGGGACATGTTGTTCCAGCATCAGGCATTCGAGTTGATCCGAACAAAATCTCAGCTATACTTGATTGGAAGCCATTGAAAAATGTTTCCGAGATTCGAAGTTTTCTGGGACTTGCAGGTTACTATCGACGATTTGTGAAAGGTTTTTCTATGATAGCTACCCCGTTGACAATGTTGTTGCAGAAAGATGTCAGGTTCGAGTGGTCAGAAAAGTGTCAGAAAAGTTTTGATCAGGTGAAAGCCCTTTTGACAGAAGCTCTTGTGTTAATTCAACCTGAATCGGGTAAAGAATTTGTTGTTTATTCTGATGCTTCTTTGAATGGTTTGGGCTGCGTTTTGATGCAGGAAGGCAAAGTTGTAGCCTACGCTTCAAGACAACTGAAGCCGCATGAAAGAAATTACCCGACGCATGACTTAGAACTTGCAGCTATTGTGTTCGCACTGAAAATTTGGCGTCATTATTTATTTGGCGAGAAATGTCATGTTTACTCGAATCACAAAAGTCTTAAATATTTGATGACTCAAAAAGAGTTGAACTTGAGACAACGTAGATGGTTAGAACTGTTGAAAGACTATGAGTTAGTAATTGACTACCATCCAGGGAAAGCTAACATTGTTGCAGATGCATTAAGTCGAAAATCATTGCTTGCTCTTCGTGCATTGAACACACAGATGGTTATATCAGGTGATAGTTCGATCATAGCCGAGTTAAAAGCAAGACCGATGTTTATTCAGCAAATTTGTGATGCATAAAAAGTCGACAAAGATATGGTATCAAAGCGGGCTCGATGTGGAAATAATGCGAGTCGAATTTGAATTGATGATAATTACTGCTTGAAATACAAAGGCTAAATGTGTGTACCGAGGGACATGGATTTGATTCAGATGTTATTGAATGAAGCTCATAATAGTCAGAAGTCGATACATCCAGGTAGCACGAAAATATATAATGACTTGAAGCAGTTCTACTGGTGGCCTGGTATGAAACGAGATATATCTGAATTTGTTTCAAAGTGCTTAATTTGTCAGCAAGTAAAAGCCGAGCATCAAGTGCCTTCTGGGTTACTTCAGCCGATCATGATACCTGAATGGAAATGGGATAGGATTACAATGGATTTTGTATCCGGTCTTCCTATGACACCGAGTAAGAAAGATGCCGTCTAGGTTATAGTTGATAGACTGACTAAATCAGCTCATTTTGTGTCGGTTTGTACAGACTTTTCACTCGATAAACTTACTGAATTGTATGTATCGCAGATTGTGAGATTGCATGGTGTACCGAGTTCCATTGTTTTAGATAGAGACCCGAGATTTACATCGCGATTTTGGAAGAAGTTGTAAGATGCTTTAGGTACTAAACTACATTTTAGTACAGCCTTTCATCCGCAGACAGACGGCAATCGATCGGCGAACTATTCAGATACTTGAGGACATGTTGAGATGTTACGTTCTCGAGTTTGAAGGTACGTGGGAACGATACCTACCTTTGATTGAATTTGCTTATAATAATAGCTTTCAATCTAATATCAAAATGGTGCCCTATGAAGCCTTGTACTGGCGAAGGTGTCGAACGCCATTATACTGGACTGAGCTCAGTGAGAATAAGATACACGAGGTTGATTTGATTAAAGAAACCGAACAGAAAGTAGCTATTATTAGAGACAATTTGAAAGCTGCCTCGGATCGTCAAAAATCCTATGCTGACTTGAAATGTAAAGACATTGAATTTCAAGTTGGAGATCGAGTATTCTTGAAAGTTTCTCCGTGGAAAAAGGTACTTCGATTTGGTCGAAAAGGAAAACTTAGTCCGAGATTCATCGGACCTTATGAAATTACTGAACGTATTGGGCCTGTTGCTTATAGATTGAAGTTGCCTTCTGAGATAGAAAAGATACATGACGTATTTCATGTTTCGATGCTTCTTAAGTATAGATCAGATCCGTCCCATGTGATTACACCGTCTGAGATTGAAATCTGACCCGATATGACGTATGAGGAAGAACCGATTCGTATTTTAGCTCGAGAAAAGAAAGAGTTAAGAAACAAGAAAATTCCATTAGTGAAAGTGCTGTGGAAAAGGCACAGAGTTGAAGAGGCTACGTGGGAGCCTGAAGATCCAATGAGGCAACAATATCCGACGTTGTTTAACGGTAAGATTTTTGCGGACGAAAATCCTTAAGGGGGAGAGTTGTAACAGTCCGAATTTGACCCTAATCGGAACTGTGGTTTTGGGACCACGAATCCGAGTCTACAATATATTTAAATATTATATTTTGTGTTTATTATATGTAAATTAATGTGTGTGAAAGTTTCGTAGAAAAATTTGATCGTTTGTGTGTTCAATTTAACAAAAAGGATTAAATCGCATAAAGTGTAAAAGTTGCATACCATAGTGTAAAGTGCTAGAATGATGATGGCTTTTTAATATGAGGTATTAAAAGGGCAAATAGCCCATTTTTAAGTTAGTGGCCTGCCATCATAATGCATGTAATAGTGTTGGTATTTTATATTATATTTTATTACATTTTATGTTAAAATAAACTAGTTAATATATGTTAATAAAACAAAAATAAGAAAGCCATGCATTATTCATCTCTTTGGCCGAAAAACACAAAAGAAAAACAAGGAGAAAGCTTGGCACATTCGGCTTTGAGTTTTGCTTGATTTAGGTATGTAAATTTGTTCGGTTTTTAATAATTTTTACGTTTTTGATATCGTTGCTTCGAACCGTAGCCGACCCATGTTGTAATTTTTAAATCTAAGCATGTTTAAGGTTCGACCATTAACATTGTTATATGAAAATTGATGTTTGATGAATTTAATTTAAAGATAGGATTAAGATTGATAAGTTTTGTATTGAAGTTTTAATGAAAATTTAGTAAATAGGACTAATTTGTAAAATGAAAATTTGAGAGGGCTTAAATGTAAAATAAATGAAAGAAATGGACTTATATAGTCCTTATACATATTCGGCCCTTGAGTGCTGTGTTGAAATAATGTGTATTTTGTATTTTGTGCAATTAGGACTAAAGTGTAAAAATGTGAAACACTAGGGGTAAAAGGGTAATTTACCCATTAATGTGATTTGGGACTAAATTGAATTGAAATGTACTTGAATGAATTAAATTTTTATGTGTTTAGATCAAGAACAAAGAAAAACAGATTTGGATCGAGGAAAAACAAAGGTTATCGAATAGCCGATTCACACGGTCTATCGACAGCCGAGGTAAGTCCCTAAGCTGGTTATATTAAAGAATGCTTTATGAAAGTATTAAATGACAATTTTGATAAATTTGGGTATATTTTCATGTGATAGCCGAATGTAGTGTTTTATTGTACAATGTTATAATAGTTTTATTCGTGAAAATGAATGAGCTTATTTGAATTAGAAATGTGATAGAGTTATGAAATCTAAGTGATAAGTGGTTATGATACTATTGAAATGTTCATTGAAATGTTGGAAATGATGATATCTCGGCTTTAAGCCTAGCGTGCCTAGTCTTGGTGACTTATTTCGTGCTTTAAGCCTAGCAAACCCTGTCGTGTTTGATTCATTTCGTGCTTTAATGCCTAGCGTGCTTTGTCTTGAGTGTTATATATGTCGCTTTGTGCGAAAGCAGCCCCTGTCTTGGTGATTCATTTCGAGCTTTAATGCCTAGTAGGCATCGTGCGGTGACTTAATTCGGGCTTTAATGCCTAGCGGGCTTTTTTGGTGATAAGTTAAAGCAGAGAATCGGAGATGTATATACATAGTAGATTGAGCTATAAGCTCTAAAAAGAAAAAGGAAATTAACTTATTATATTGGTACGTGACAAGGTAAGTTGATTATTTGAAATGATAAATGGTTATGTAAATATGAAATATGTGCTAATCTATTTGAACAAATACATGATTTGGCCTATTTATGTATTTGTAATGATAAAAGTCAAATTATATATTTTTATGTGATGTTGATCAAATACGTAAGTTGATAGAAATGTGTTGGTGCATTTGGTATGTAAGGTATGTGAATAAAAATGACATTGAGTTGATATGGATTATTTACATATAGGGAAATTATATTATATATATATATATGGTTTCGCCATGCTTTATATACATATATATTTGTATACATTCAATTATGTGATATCATTTTAGATGTACATTGAAGATGTTATTTGGTTGTATGTGGAATTACATATGACTTTATTTATCGATCAAGATACTTTCGATAAGTCTTACAAGTTAAGTATATGATGAACAAGGATTTGCTATATATGAACATTGATATTCGGCTATGATGGTACATATGTGGGTATATGTCATAAATACTGCTTGAGACTTACTAAGCTAGCATGCTTATTGTGTGTATTCTTGTGTACCCTTGTTTTGTAGATTTAGGTACAAGCTACGGACTCGAAGGATCCGGGAAGAAGTCAAGCGCACTATCGACTTTCTTTTGGTATTGAATAACTTAGTTTGGTATTTAAAGGGCATGTATAGGTTAGACTAAGCAAGTATAACCAATGTTTTGTAATCGTGTAAATATGCTAGCCATGCAAAATGGCTATCTATTTTGGATAACTGCTTCGTGTTTTGATGATATAGTTTGCTCATGCCATGAATTATCGTTTATGCTTGAATATGGTTTAATCATGCGTGAGAGTGGTACTATTATCTGTGCATGTTAGGTTATGACATGAATAACTTATAAATTAGTTCATGTTGATGAGCTTAATATATGGTATATACATTTATAATGTTTGGATATATGATTCGGCAATGAATATTGGTAAGCATGGTGTAATATTCGGTTTAGGCAATGAAGTAAATGATGGATGCATGTTTAAGTTATAGTATGTGATATATATTTGTTAAATAATATTTATGACATGTGTGTGTATATTTGATTTGGTCACTTACTAGATAAGAATTAAGTTCAGTGATGCATGATTATATTTGGCTATTTTGATTCAGTTTGTGTAAGTGAGTATATACATATATTGTTCTTGGATGGTTGGTTATTAGGTTCGAATTTTTATTTAGTTTCTTGAATGTTAGAATGAATGATGTTTAGACATGATATGCTTGATATTCGAAAAATGAAATAGTATGATTTGCTTATTATTGAATAGAGAAACTTAGTACGAATGTTAAAGCTATTTGATGACCGAATTGAAAGCTCTTTGTATGGTTGAACTAATGGTGTCTAAATATGATTTTTGATATGAAACTTGGGTATGTTTTAATTTGTCATTGGAGTTTGAAAATGATTCATATATGATAATGTTAAATGCGCATATCACTATGACATTTAAAATCTTTACTTGACTATGTTGTGTAATTGTTTATGTTAGATACACTAAAGGACAATAAGCCGTGTGATATGGATTATTCGGTTTAATGTACACAAGTATTGAAGTAATACGTTCTATAATTAGCTTACGAAATATTTGTAAAGATAATAATGTTTGTTCTAGGTTATATCCGAATTGGTATGCCTCGTAACCCTAGTTCAGCGACGAATACGGGTTAGGGGTGTTACACTTTCGCTTGTTCGTTAAGAGCTCTTTTAAAGATTTCCTTGAATTTGGCATCTGCGAAAGAGCTTCAAGCTGCGGTAAGTTAATATGTAATTTCTTTAAGAGTTTAAGGAACTTACCGAACTGTTCTTCTGTGTTGTCTTCCTTCATCGCATTGGGGTAAGGTATAAGAGGTTTGTATTCTTTAATTACCAATTTTGGCTTTTCTTGGCTTACCTCAATCTTACCTTCCTTACCACAGGTTCTTGCCTTGGTTCAGATTCAGATTCTACTAACCTTTAACTGTCATGAGCTGTTATGGCTTGAATTTTCTCCTTGGGATTAGTCTCAGTGTTACTTGGCAAGCTACCTAGTGGTCATTCGGAGATCAGCTTTGCGAGTTGCCCTAACTGGTTCTCGATTCCTTTAATTGATGCTTGTTGATTTTTAAGTGTTGTCTCGGTATTCTAAAATCGAGTTTCAGACACTGCTATAAATTTTGTCAGCATCTCTTCAAGGTTCGATTTCTTTTCCTGTAGGTAGGGCTGTTGCTGGAAGTTTGGAGGGGATGGTTGTTGTCTCTGATTTCCTTGGCCACCCCACGAGAAATTGGGGTGGTTCCTCCAACCTAGATTATAAGTATTACTATAGGGGTTATTTTGAGGTCTGAAATTGTTACCCGTATAGTTTATCTATTCACTTTCCATGCCATGATTGTAGGGTGGGTACTCAATATTCGCCACACCTCCTAGATTTAAGTCACATTGCATAACTGGATGTACCTGCAAAGAACCACACAAACCATCAATCTTTTTATTCATCATCTCTACCTAATTTGATAGCATGGTGACTGTGTCGAGGTTGAAAACTCCGGCTGTTTTAGTTGGCTTTGTCCTTGTAATTTGCCACTGATAGATGTTCAGTGACATCTCCTCTATGAATTCATAAGCCGCTTCAGGAGTTTTGTTATTTAGGGTTCCGCCGACTACTGAGTCAATTAACTGCTGGGTTGAGGGGTTCACATCGTTGTAAAAAGTCTTGACTTGTAACCACAAGGGTAAACCATGGTGTGGGCATTTTCTCAACAGATCCTTGTATCTCTCTCATGCGTTGTATAATGTTTCTAAATCCATCTGCACAAAAGAAGAGATATCATTCCTTAATTTAGCTATTTTGGCTGGTGAAAAATATTTTAGTAATAATTTTTCAATCATTTGGTCCCATGTAGTGATTGATCCTTGTGAAAGAGAATGTAACCACTGTTTGTCTTTATTCAAAGAAAAGGGAAATAACCGAAGACGAATGGCATCATCAGAAACATCATTTATTTTGAAGGTATCACAGAATTCTAGAAAATTAGCTAAATGAGTATTTGGGTCTTCGTCCTACAAACCATCAAATTGAACAAACTGTTGAATCATTTGAATAGTGTTAGGTTTTAGTTCAAAATTATTAGCGGCTATAACAGGTCTAACAATACTCGATTTAGCTCCTGTTAAATTAGGTTTAGCATAATCATACATAGTTCGAGGAGCATGATGATCGGCCACCTCCTAAAGTATTGGATTATTCTCAGCTATCCTTTCGATGGTATTAGTTTTGTCCTCTTTCTCTTCTTGTACGTAATCTAAGCCTCGCCTTACTTCTTTACGATTTCTACGTACGGTTCCTTCAATATCACTGTCGTAAAATAGTGGTCCTATCGGGTTCCTTCTAGTCATAAACTAGAGGTACCTACTAGGAAAAGATAAAAAGAAAGAGAAAATTAGAAAAGTAAAAAAAATAAAATTTAATTGAAGTAAAATAAAAAAATATGGCTAAAGTAATAAAAATTGAGCGTTCTTAATATTTTAGTTCCCCGGCAACGGCGCCAAAAACTTTATCATGTCTGTCGAGTCTTAAAAATTTATAAAAATAATGATCGAACCTGGAAACTAACTAAGACGGCGATGGAGGCAAGCGCACCTATCAAACAGTAGTATAGCTAACGGCAAGACCGGATTGTCGAACCCAAAGGAACCAAAAGTACTAATATTAACTCTCTTTCTATTATTTAGCCTACAAATTAAGGGATTTTTTATCTAATCTAAAATTAACTAACCAACTAAACTAAAGGTGCTAAGACAAAGAGGAAATTGGGGAAGGACTTGAGTGGAAAATCGATTGATTTAGACAATACCCGAGGAAGAATCCACCTAGACTTTATTTGTTATTTAACTCTGAACCAGACGATTTATTCACTTGACTTAATTCATAGGATTCCCTAATTTATATTAATACCTCTCTTGAGGCTACTAACGCCTAACCTTAGGTTGATTAATTGAAATCTCTTTCTAATTAAAACCCCTAGAATTGCATTAACTCGATCTATAGACTCCCATATTAGGTTTGACCCTAATTTGGCAGATTTTCGTTACCCTATCTCTAGGCATGCGAGCAACTCTGCTTAACTATGCTAGATCTACTCTTAGACATGGTCTATTCCTCCTCTGCCTAAGCACATCACACTTGAATCAATATCCCGAAAATACCAAAACAAGAATTAAGAACACATAGTTAAGAACAAATCAAGTATTTATCATACAACTCGGATAACAATAACAAGATTCGTCTTAGGTTTCATCCTCCTCAAGTATCTCAGGGTTTAGTTCATAATTGTAAAAGAAAACATCTCAGAAGAAAAGATAAAACAAAATATAAGAAAACCCTAAAACCCCCTGAAGGAATTGAAAGAGAGATCCTCAGTCTTGAGTATGATTCCGACTTCTTGAGATGAATTAGCTGGCTTTCTTCGAGTGAATCCCTAAATTTAACTGCACTAGCTCGGCTCTTTGGCCTAAGCTGAACGCCTCCCTAAAGGTTGGCCTCTAAGGTATTTATATAAGCTTTTGGAATATGTTTCTTTGCCTCTAAGTACCCTAATCCGAATAGAATTCTTCTTATCTATAGCAGAGACACGCCCATGGCACACGCTCGTGTAAATCATGGCTAGGCCGTGGTCGAACCTATTGATGAGGGATGACCGTGTATTTTGGGGTCAAGGCCGTGGTCGGCACTTCTTACGGGGCACGACTGTGTGGTCTTGAGTCCAAGCCATGTGGATTTCGTACTTTGGCCCATTTTCTCTATTTTCGGCCCGTTTCTTGTTCTTTTCATCCTCCGGTACTCTACTGAGTATAAAACATGAAAAAAAGGATTAGGAGCACCTATTTCCATAATTAAAGGGATAAATAATCCAAAAGTATGCTAAATGTGGGATTAAAATATGTTCATATTTTAGTTTATCATGTTTGTAAAGTTTCGGTTTGGTTCCTCAACATCCCAAGCGGGTGTAAAGGGTCTCGTTGACCCATGATAGGGATGTTTCGATGGTGAATGAAAATTTTTAAATTGGAGAAAACTTTTTATAGTCTAAAGTGGAATGATCAAGCAACTCAAGTTCGGTAATGCCTCGTGCCCGTTTCTGGTGGAGAACCCGGGTAAGGGGTGTTACAGCGACACCCTTACGACACGCCGAGCTAGTTCAGCTGCTGTCGGTTCAGTCTGGGCCAATGATGACCCGACCAGTCAAGCCTTGCCACCGGTTGGATCATCAGTCGAGTTTCACATACCAGGCCCAATTCGACTAGTTTTTGAGTCTTGGTCTTGGTCTCGATTTTGGGCTCCCGGGCCCAATTTAAGATCTCAGGTCCAATTTTTAAGTTCAATTACCCATTGGGACAATTGTCTAACTTGAAAATTAACTTCCAAAAATATCATTTTAATTCTAATTGATTTGATTAATTTTATTTTTCTTGATTTAAATTAATTTTTCCAAAAATAACTTAGATTTTCTAAATTAAATTTTCAAGAAAATTCTATAATCAAATTATCTAGTTGAACAATTCTCACGACTACCTAATTTAATTCCACATTGAATAAATCAACTCAATTAAATTATTCCCAAAGTAGTAGAATTTTCTTCTAATTCAAATGTAGTCTGATCGAGCTTTTGTTTAACTAGCGGAGGGACCAATCAAACATATACAATTAGGCTCTAGTGACTGCAATTATGTCCAGAAGTATCGTTCCGATAATTCACAATTACTTAATCATTGACTTAGTCCACAAGAAGTACCAAGATTGAAAACTCTTTATTGTATACTCTTTACGAAAGCAATTCATCCAACTACTTTATCCAATGACCTTGTCATGTGTGTGTTACCCTTATATGATATCGTTGATTCGTTTGAGTTAAATTTGTTCACTCAATACAATCGTATTTTGTCTCATTGTCACCATTGTGTCTTCTTAATGATTAATATGATCAATGTTAACAAATGACTTATGATAAATTGCTCGAGAATGAGAAACCAATGGCCACGTTTGTAACAACCTGATTTAGGGACTAGTCAGAACAGTGAGTCTCGGGACCACTAATCTGGGTCGGAGAAACATTTTTTTAAAATTTTATTTCATGGGTTATAGCATGATTATAAAGGTGTATGAAAATTTTGGTACTTTAATTTTAGTGATTTCATGCTTAATCGTGAAAAAAGACTAAATCGAATAAAGTGTGAAAGTTCTATTTTATTTGCTAGAGGTGCCAAATAGCCATAGAATATTAATTGGAGGTCCTTAAAGTGCAAATAGGCCATGGGGGGAGTGATGGCTAGCCATAGGAGGACAAAGAATAGACTGTCATTTGGTTAGATGAAATTTGGTGATAAAAAATTATTTTTATCATAAAATGAAGAAAAGAAAATATCACCTTTTCTCTCCATCCTCTCCACCAAAAAAGAGCAGCCAAAATGGGGGTTGAGAAAATTTTAGCCAAGCTTTCCTCCTTGCAAGTAAGTGATTTTGGTGACTTTTCTTGATGATTTTTGTACTTTTAGGACCCTTGTATCATGATCTTACTAATGAGGGGTCTATTTTTGAAAATGGTTAAGAGTCTAAAGTTTTTCCATGTGAATAATTATATTGGTTGTTGCATTTTTATGGAAGGGAATGAGTCTTATTCGTGAAATGAACAACTTTTGTGAAAGGTGTTACCATGAAAACACCTAAAAGGACCTTTTTGTAAAAGTTGTGAAATATATGGTAAAATGTGTGTAATAGTTGAAATATTGAGTTTCTATAGGAGAAAATATGAATCAGATAGGCTTGATTAACAAAGAAATTGGATGAAAATCGATATACGAGCCTAGGGGGCAAAGTCGTAATTTTGCCAAAGTCCAAGGGCAAAGTGGTAATTTTGCCAAAGTAGAAGTTTTGAAATGTATTGATTAGTGTGGAGATTAAATGAGTAAATTTTATTGTTATAGATCAAAGCAAACGAGATTCGGACCTAGAACGGGAGAAAAGTGAAATACGGACAATTATGTCCCTTTTTACCTTTTTGGTATCGAGGTAAGTTCGTGTGCTAATAATGCAACTTTAAGTGAAGTATTTAATATTTCGATGTTGTATGAATTGTTTATTGCCTCTATGAATATATTAAATACGTTTTGATGAGATGTCAAGATATGAAAATCTTCAATTGAACTTAAGAATGGATGGAATGCAAATATCATGATACTATGATAATTAAGGTTCCATGTATGACCATATTGGAATATTGCCTCGGTATGAGATTTCGTATAAGACTATGTCAGGGACATTGCGTCGATATGATATTTCAAGTAAGACCATATCGGGGATATGGCGTTGATATGATACTATATGTATGAGACTCAAGAGTATCCTTTAGCATTTTGAGTGATTCAACAGGTATGTTGAAAATGAAAAAGTATGTAGTTATACCATGAGAGATACAGGTATGTGCCTAAAACTCATTTGAGTTGAATTCGATATATGATGAACCCATGGTGAGTTTATGTGTAAACAATGCATCCTGATTGCATATGTTATATTTATTACTACATTGCATGAATGCGAATAATTATTGTAGAAATCTATTTAAAAATGATAGAGTGTGAGGAAATTCCCGGATGAACAATTGAAATAGGAAAATGTATGTGGGTAAATATCCGTGAATGTGTAATAAATGGTGGGTTGTGTGTGATACCACCTTATTAATTGTTAGCAATGGGATGTGTGTGATACCATCACAGTTATTATCAATGGTAGGCTGTGTGTGATACCACCTTATTAATTGTTACCGATGGGCTGTGTGTGATACCATCGTGTTTAGTATTAATGGTCGGCCATGTCCGAGACCACCTTAATAATTATTAAATGGTGGGCTATGTGCGAAACCACCGAGTATTTATTATTATTTTGAGGTGTTATCGAGATATTTAATTAAGTGAAATTACATGTGGCTTTATGGGTATAGATGCAAGTAAAAATGAGCGATGTTTTGTGATAGGTGAAGGTTTGGAATGAGTAAGCATTATGAATGATTGAATGGGTAACCATGAGCTTAAGTGTAAATCTCATTATAATACCTTTGTGGTTGAGTGAAATATGAATGTCAATAGTTGCTTATTATTTTCATATGAACTTACTAAGCATTATTGCTTACTCCTATTTCTTTTCTATCCCTTATAGTTTAACTTAACTAGCTCGAGTTGGAAACTGCTGGAGATGTTTTCACACTATCGAGAAGTCACTTGGGTATAAGGTTTCAAGTCTACTTGAGATATGGCATGTATAGGGATCTTATTTTTTTAATTAAGTCATTGTTAAAGTAGCCAAATGTGTTGGCCTAAAATAGTTTATGGTTTGGTTGTGTATAGCCATGGATGATGGCTCATGTCAATTGTAATTGTGCTAGTAATAGTTCCCCCTTGTATAAGGGAAGATAATTGGTTTTCATGGTTCAAATGTGAAAATTCAAGTGTTATAATTGATGAGTTGAGAATGATATGTGATTATGTGTGAATGTGTGCAAGTGAGGGTGGCCAAATGGCTTGGAAAATAACCTTGAATTAGTCCACACGGGTAGACACACGAGCATGTGTCAAGGTCGTGTGTGACACACAGTCAGTCCCATGGGTGTCTGACTGGGCCGTGTGTCCCCTGCATGTTAGTGTTGCAAGTCAGTGTCGACCACGGGCTAGACACATGGGTGTGTGCCTAGGCCATGTGCCCCTTATGAGGTTGCTGACATCATAAACAAAATACCCAGGATTTCATACACGGGTGAGGACACGAGTGTGTCGAGGTCGTGTGAGGGACACGAGTATGTGTCCGACCGTGTGAAAACCCCTGTAGGTTCGAATTAGAAAATAAATTCCACATGGGATAGGGACATGGACGTCTGTGACCACACGGCCTACCCACACGGGCATGTCCCATTTCACATGGGCTTGTGGCCTTGTTAAGGTAAAATTTTTGTAAGTATTCAAAAGTTATCGGTTTGATTCCAAGACCTTCTGTTTGCATGTTTAAGGCCTCGTAGGCCCATAATGAGGATGTTTTGAATGTGAATGGGAAGTTTTATGTTGGATGGAAATTTTATAGCCCAAAGTTGTATGTTCAAGCGTGTTAAATCCGGTAATGCCTCGTACCCGATTTCGACGTTGAAGACGGGTAAGGGGTGTTACAACGTTTCATATTTATAAATCCATATTGTGCCAATGAGAGGAAATCATTAACTCTTTAATTGAGCTACGAATTCCACTATTGCAAGTAAAGCAATGCTATACATAAGTCATGTACCGTCATACTGGCTATGGATTCGATCATCTTTAGAGCATAATTCTCCACTTATATCAAAGCACATGAGTTGCATGCACATGGTCAATGATTAACTCAAGATTTAGGTAATCACACCATAAAACGTCACGAGTGAATTAATTCACAAACAAATTCAGAATTAATTCATCTTGGGTCCAGTCTAATGTATCATTCTACGAATGAATACATCTATGTCTCTACTTATGGAGTCAACTGCTCCGATAGCTAAGACTAGCCATCTCCCCTATTGGAATTGTAGACGACATAATAATCCTTCTTAGTATTTGAATCAAATGCTCACTTTGATTTTTTTTATGGGATTACATACTCATTTAGATTATCTACTGAAGTAAGTTGTCCTTCTCTCAATGTAAACGTTCTTTACAATTCTACTTATCTTCAATTTGAACTTTAGACAATCAATGAGATAATATTTGCTTGTCACAATTTTGCTATGCATGTAAAATATAAAAGGCAACTACAAAAGACATAATAGTGAAATGTGAAATTAACTTTATTTATTTATTCATCGTTCAAATAAATAGAAAATGACTACATGTTTTCTACATTATGGAAACATTTCCCAAAAATCTTCCACTTTCCCTAGTGAAGTAAATGTGACATGTTTTGTATTCTTATATCCTCAACATGTTTGTTAAAACTCCTAATTATAATAGTCTTAGTAAAATGATTCGCAAGGTTACTTTTAGAAGCTACTTCATCACATCTACAATTCCTTCGACTACTGCCTTTGGTATCAATTGATACTTCCAATCAATGTGTTTAGTCCTATTGTGACTTCTTATTTCCTTGGTATTTGCTATTGCAGCACTATTATTACAATAAAGTGTTATAGCTTTTTCCATACCAGGAATAACTTCAAGTTTGGTTAAGATCTTTTGAAGCCATATTGCTTCTTTCGTTGCCTCAGAAGTAGCCACATACTCTATATCTATAATAAAGTACGCAGTGCAAATTTGTTTTACACTTTTCCATACTATGGCTCCACGGCTTAGAACAAATACATTTCCGACATCAATTTCCTCGAATCTTTACAGGTTTGGAAGTCTGAGTTTGTGTATCCAATAGGAGTAAGGTCCTACCCAGAATACACAAGCATATAATCTCTGGTTCTTTTAAGATGCCTTAATATATAATTTACAACTTGCCAATGCCTGAGGCCTGAATTCTCCTAATATCGACTAACCATTCCTACTACGAAACAGATATCTGGACATGTGGAAAGCATCACATACATAAGGCTTCCAACTTCCGAAACATATAGAACCTTACTAACATGCTCTCTTTCTTTCGCTATCTTAGGACAGTTATCTAAAGAAATATGAAAACCTGATGTAGTTAGTTCAATGCCTGGCTTTGCATCGATCATTGCAAAATGTTCCAGTACCTTATCTGTAACACCCTTAGCTCGAATCCATCGCCAGAATAGGGTTACAGAGTATTACCATAGTTTACAATTTAAACGGATAGAAAAATTCAAACATTTCATAACATATAACATTCATGTCAGAAACCACTCATAGATATGCATGTTGTCCCTATAACGAGCCCTCGAGGCCGAAAATACACCTTAGAAGCAAATCGGGACTAAATTAGAGATTTAGAGAATTTTTCAGAAACTTATATAATTTTCAAAACTATAGGGGTCACATGACTGTGTGGCCAGTCACACAGCCAAGAGACATGCCCGTGTCTTAGGCCGTGTGGGCATTCGAAATAGAGTCACACGGTCGTGTCCCAACCCGTGTCTATGCCCGTATAACTCACTGACTTGTTGCACATGGCCAAGCTACATGCCCATGTGCTAGGCTGTGTGGGCATACTGACTTGCACTCTTTAAAAGATACAAGGGACACACGGCTGTGTCACTTGGCCGTGTGTCACATGGCTGAGACACACACCCATGTCTCTGCCCATGTAGACAAAAATAGGCCATTTTACTATTGGAATGCAGCAGCAAAATAAAATTTATTTCACGATCCAAACCATGAATCCATGTGTGAGGAACGAATCGGGGTGAAATAAAGGTTTCAAAATTACCAAAACTTCAATCTTAGTAGATAGCGACACCTCGACAACAAGAGCTTTGATTTACTGTTGAACCAAGCCGCAACCTTTTTTGATGTCGGCCTCTACGTAATCCACCCGGTTTGACTATGAACAGAAGAAATCTCCAAAACTGTTTTGGATGTTTATTTGCTTGACGACTGCTAGACCTCACAAGTAATCACTTAGGGTTTATATTAAGCTCTGTATCTTTTACTACCTTTTATAATTGGTATATCTTTAATGAATCATAAAATTAAATAAATACAATAAAGTTTTTAACCAAAATTATAATTACATTAATTATAACAAGGATTTTAGTAAACTATTTTATTTAAATTTATATACGAACCAAACTCATATATTAATAGAACTATGTTCTCATTATGTGTACAACATCCTTGTACATATAATATGTTCAATATTTGATTGCCCAATTAAATTAATTCATGTGACAACCAAACACAATACCAACTATGTTTTATTCCATTCATTTCAACCATAGGGTGTGACCCTGTAGGTTCTTGTAACGTTAGCAGTAATACTAGAACGATTCTAATGTCACAAAAAATGAGTGGCATCTAGCAATGCATCATTGCTACCTAAGTTACAAGAAGTCATGATTCGACATAACCTTTTGTGATTAACCTTTCACGCATTAATCCATAAGTCCTTTATCTTTGGAACAGACACAAGTCATGGAATAGTCACTGTAACATCCTGAATAGGGGGCTCTGCATTTGCAATGTGTTATGTGTGTATGCTGTGCTATGTGTGTTATTCTGGTGTGTTTAGAGGTTTTGGGAAGGCTCGAGGTTAAGGCTGAGCCTTGGGAGAAATTTTGTTTTTAGGCACTGCAAGGGAGAGCTAGTTGAAGTGGGCCTTAAGGGTACTTAAGTGGGGTAGTTGACACAAGAATCTAATTGTTAAAGTGGCAAGGAGGCGCTACCTAAGGTGTAGGTAGGTGACGCCACAAGGAAGTTGTGAGGGAGCAGGTTCGAGTTGCGTTGATAGCAAATGCGAGTGTTTTTTTTTTATTTTATGCACCTAAGGAGCCTGAGAAATGGTTTCGGTTGGGACTCTGCATGGGTGAGTGTGGATTAAGTCAAAAGATAGGAAGATGATGATAAGAGGAAAATGTGGGATAGGATATGTATGTAGGTGGTGGCCAAATGTTGGACACTAGGAGTAAGGGGGAGAAATCGATTTTGGTGTGGCCAGGGTGTGCCGAATTTTTACTTTGGAGCATAGGTTTTTGTTCTAAAAAATAGTGCATTTTTGGCTTTTGGGGTTAGTAGGTGCCAAAATTGTGTTTAGTAAAGTGAGAGTTCTCTTCTTATTTTCGACATTTGAGGGTTTCTTTCTCCTTTTCTTTTTCTGCCAAAACCAAAACCACTTAGGTCCTACTGAAATTTCTTTTTCTTTACCCTTCCTAACACTTCTTTCTATCTTGTTCTATTTCTCTTCTCCCAATTGTTTCTTCTCAGAAGCTGAAACCCCTAACTCTATTCTCATCTCCACTTCTATGCTATAGCTGAATGTCCCTTGCCCATAGTTCTCTCCTCTATTTTCTTTTCACAAGCTGGATCTTCATAGCCTTTATCTTGTTCATCTTTTCTTCTGATCTCTTCTAAAACTGAAAACCCCTAGGTTTCATCTGTGGTTTAATTTTATTTCCTTCGGCCTTTCAATCTTCTTCCTTGTCATTTTGAATCTTCTCTTAAGTGGTAGTCGAATCTCCTGTGTTGAGGTAAATGTCAACTCCTGTTAATCCTCTATGTTCTCTTTCGATTATTGGAGGCCAAAACCGAGTGGCCAATTGGCTTGGTAAGGCCATCGTTAGATTGATGTTTCTCACTATTTCTTGTGTTCTCTTTGGGGCACTATTCCAGGAATTGAAGGAGATCAGATCATCTAGGTTCCTAAGCCGAAAATTGTTAACCTCTGAACCATATCTTTTCTTTCGGGATTTAAGGGTGCTCTCTTTGGATTGTATTTAGGTCATTATCATAATCGGTACCTTAACCTTACCTTCTGGTTTGATCACCATACTTCATTATGGTAGCATCAGACAAGATCTTTGATGGAATCCAATATCGATCAGGCAAAGGAGGGGTTGGACTCGTAAACCCAGCCCCAAAGTTCAAGAAGCGTGCGGTGTTTGCTGTTCGAGATTGGCCATCGGGTTGTGGGCAGGCTTCTGAGCAGAATAGTAGACAGATAGCAGTGGTTCCTATTAGCGATAGTGTCGACATAGAAAGTATGGTATTTCGTGTTATCAAGTGTGTAAACCTCTACATACTTTATTTTATCTGTACTAATGTTTGTGTGGGCTGAAAAGCCGAAAAAGGCTGTGTAGATAGTCGTGATGCCCTTAGGGGTAAGGCTAGAAATGTCAGGTATGTGACCGTATCGTTTTCTTTGCGTGGATAAATATATGTGTGGTGATCTATTGTGTTATGGATAGCATGTTGCATTCGTTAGGATATGTATGTAGTTCATGGGGTATGGGTTTGATATGAAGGGGAAGAGCATGATTATTTGGTCATGTAGTGATCAGTGGCTATGCCACATATATATATATATATATATGTACATACATTAAATGGGTCACATAATGATCAATGGTTAAGCCACGATATATATATTTTATTTGGTCACATTATGATCGGTGGCTAAGCCACGATGTAATATTTGGTCACCTAGTGATTGGTTTTTGACTGGCAGCATGACTATCGAGATGGAGTGTAGCAGATGGAGGGTTGATTGTAGAAATCCCCATGGTGTGATGGGCTGGTACGAGTTGGTGTGTAGAGGATGGAAAAGCTAGGTTTGGGTTGGGCTCATTGCATTCATGTGTTTGTATGTTTTCTTTATGGGCTAAGGCCAATGTGTGATTGTGGGCCATGAGCCGTTTGTATAACGTGGGAGAATTTACACACTGAGTCTCGGTGACTCATCCCTTTCTTTAAAAATTTTTAGGTAATCAGTAGATCGTGGATGTGGGAGTCGAGGCGAACTCGTGGAGGCCATAATACCCTTTTTCTTTCATAAACTCATTTCTTATTATACTTTACTTTTAATTGGGATTTCTGTTATGTAATAAGGCCTTTCTAAGATAAACTAGGGTTTTTATTAGCTATTGTTTATTTCAAATTTGACACTTAATCGTTAAAGCGAAAATGGGTTTTTTTCGTAACATACGGGTAACATAAATCAATCAATTCTCTTTAAAGTATCAACAATATAATTGAATGTTCATTTGGCATAACTTGGGAATTTCCTTAATCTACGTATTGATATCTTCAAGACTACGTTTTAATCGAAAAGTTTTTCAAACCTCCGATTTTTCCTAAATTCCTCAAAACTCGTTTTTACTTCACCCTGTAACATACCAGATTCGGTCGTAACGTTTAGGCCGGGTTTGGGGTGTTACATTTTTGGTATCAGAGCCTAGGTTACAAAACTTAGGCTGTGAAATGGGTTCGCAAAGGTTGCATAAAATCGAAGCAAATATTAATGTTTTGATTGAGATATGACATCCAAGTCTACCGGAAACCAATCCGCGCAGGTAAGTGTTCTAATTCCTGGTAATGTATGCGTGAAATGCTTATTTGATTGGATGGATATATTGTTAGCATAAGGAAATTTAAACTTAGGAGTGAAACCTCTAGCGTGCGACATGTTTGCGAAAACTACTCTTTAAAGCCAAGTCACATAAAATTTTCTCGGTATTAAAACAGTGGAAGATACTAACTCATAAAACTTTTAATTAGATTAAGTTGCAAACATTAGATATGAGCACCAGGGGGCGTGGTGTATGATAAACCGTAAAAGTAACATATTTTAATCCCATATTTAATAGGCTTTTGGATGATTTAGCCCTTGAATTATGTAAAAAGGTGCTTTTAATCCTTTCTTTTCATGTTTATACCGAGGAAAGCACCCGAGGATAAAAAGAACACAAAAGAGGCTTAAAGTGGAGTAATTGGGCCTTAGCAAGAAATCAACACGGCCTGGCCCAAAACCTATATGACCGTGTCTCGACAATTACCTAGAACACGACCCAACTCACGAGTTGCACGATCGTGCATCATCTCATTACCACACACGGGCGTGCCTGGTAATCTACATGGCTGTGCCCAAAACGATAGAATTAAGGCACGGCCCAACCCTGAAATTACACGGGCATGTGCCATGGGCGTGCCCCTGCCGCGGGAATGAGCAATTTCACTCGAAATTGGATGCTTGAAACCAAAGAAACATACTCCTAAGTCTACTCAAACACCCTAATAGTAATTCTACTTGAAGGAGATACTTAGGAGCCAATTATAGCTTCCCAAAGCCTATATAAACAACCCAAGGCAGACATCAAAGAGGGCTTTTTGGACAGAGGCTTTTAGGCCTAAGCATTCATCTTTTAGGAAGTCACTTGAAGATAGCCAGTTGATCCATCTCAAGAAGTCGAAACTCCATTTAAGACGGAGGATCTCTCCTTCAATTCCTTCAGGGGGTTTTAGGGAGTTCTTATGTTTTGTTTATTCTTTATTCTTGAGATGTTTTCGTATTTAGTTATGCACTAAACCCCTCAGATACCTGAAGGGGATGAAACCTATGATGGATTTTGTTATTTGATTTCTAAACTTATATGTTAAGTACTTGGTTTGTTCTTAATTATGTTGCTTAATTTAATCTGATGTGCTTAGGTGGAGGAGGAATAGACCCCGCCTAAGAGTAGATCTAGCATAATTGAGCGAAGTTAATCGGGCGCCTAGAGATAGGGTTATGAGATTTTGCCGGATTAGGGTGAAACCTAATATGGGAATCCATTGATTAATTTACTGCTTCCTTAGGGGTTATTATTAGGGGGTTATTATAAGAGAATGAGAGTTCCACTATTTAACCTAAGGTTAGACGTTATTTGCCTCGAGAGAGGGTTTCATATAGGTTAGGGAGTCTCACGGATTAAGCTAAGTAAAGAAATCATATAGTTTGGGGAATAAATTATAAGTGAAGTCATAGGTGATTCTTCCTGAGGGTATCGTCTTTATCAACTGAGTTTTCATAAAGTTTTTCTCCAATTTATTCTTTTGTCTTTGCATTTAGTTTAAGTATTTCGTTAGTTTAATAATCCAATCACTCTATATTTTAGGCTAAATAATAGAAAGAAAGTGAGTAGTAGTACTTTTAGGTTCCATTGGGTTTGATAAAATATTCTTGCCTGAGCTATACTACTGTTCGATAGGTGCACTTGCCTCTATTGTTGTCGTAGTCAGTCTACAGGTTTGATCACTCTTTTATAAATATTAAAACTCGACTGTTTTGACACGGCCATGTTTTTAGCGCCGTTGTCGGGGAACTCTAAAATATTAAGAAAGCTCTATTTCTATTACTTTAGCCATTATTTTTATTTTTAAATTTCTCTCTTATACATATATTTTTGTTTTTATTTTTCTAAATTTCTTTCTTTCTTTGCATATCAGGTACCTCTAGTTTATGACTAGAAGAAATCCAAGAGGACCATTAGAATACGAAAGTGACATTGAGGCTACCACTCGCAGAAATTGTAGAGAAATAAGACGAGCCCTAGACTATCAAAGAGAAGAACAACAAAGATCCAATCCTACTGAAGGGATGGACGAGAACAATCCACCAAATATGCAAGAACAGAATGCTCTACGTACTATGTATGATTATGCTAAACCTAATTTGCCAAGAGCAGAATCTAGTATTGTTAGGCCCGCTATACCTGCTAATAATTTTGATTTAAAGCCTAACACAATACAAATGATTCAACAATTCGTTCAATTTGATGGTTTGCAGGATGAGGATCCAAACATTCATATATCTAATTTTTTAGAATTCTGTGATACCTTCAAAATAAATGGCATTTCTGACGATGCCATACGTCTTCGGTTATTTCCTTTTTTCATTAAGGAACAAAACAAAGCAGTGGTTGAACTCGTTACCACAAGGGTCAATCATCACATGGGATCAAATGACCGAAAAATTTCTTTTAAAATATTTTTCACCAACCAAAACGGCTAAATTTAGGAATGTTATATCTTCTTTTGTGCAGAATGACACAGAAACATTATATGATGCATGGGAAAGATATAAGGATGTCCTAAGGAGATGCCCACACCACGGATTACCTTTGTGGCTTCAAGTCCAAACTTTCTACAATGGTGTGAATTCTCCAATTAGGAAAATGATTGATTCATCAGCCGGTGGAACTTTGAACAACAAAACTCCTGAAGTGGCTTACGATTTTATTGAGGAGATGTCGTTGGACACCTATCAATGGCAAATTACAAGGGCTAAACAAACAAAATCAGCCGGAGTTTTTAACATAGACGCAGTGACAATGTTGTCAACACAAATGGAGTTAATGAATAAAAAGCTTGATAATTTATGAGTCATGCAATACGAAGTGAGCGGGAATGTGGCGAATTCTGAGTACCCACCTTACCAACCAGGAGCAAAAAATGAGCAGACAAACTATATAGGTTACAATTTCAGATCTAATAATAATCCTTATAGTAACACTTACAATCTAGGTTGGAAGAACCACCCAAATTTTTCGTAGGGAGGATAAGGAAATCAAAGGCAGCAACCTCTTCCAAATTACCAAAATCAACCTTATCCACCGGAAAAGAAGTCGAGTCTTGAAGAGGTGCTGAAAAAGTTCATGGTAGACACAGATGCCCATCTCCAAAGAACTGATACAACATTTGATAACCAAGGAATATCAATCAAAGAAATCAAGGAACAAGTTGGGGAAATCACTAGGTCAGTGGGACAACTCACAAAGCTTGTTTCAGAACGTCAACAAGGACGTCTACCAAGCAACACAAAAATAAACCCAAAAGAACAGATACAAGCCATCACATCTCAAGAGGATATAAAGGTAGACAAGCCCACTTCAGTACAAGAAACCAAGGAAGAAACAAGTAAAATAGAGGTAGCACAAGAAAAATCGGTAATTAAAGAGTACCACCCTCGAATACCTTATCCCGAAGCCTTGAAAAGAGATGATTCAGAGGAACAATTCAGTAAGTTTCTAAAATTTCTAAAGAAATTACACATTAACTTACCTCTTCTTGAAGCTCTTTTCGATGCCCGACTCAAGGAGATTTTAAGACGACTCTTAACAAACAAATGCAAAATAGATGAAGAGCACCATGTGGAACTTAATGCAACATGCTCAGCAATGCTACAAAATCGACTACCACAGAAATTAAAAGATCCAGGGAGTTTTACGATTCCATGTTTAATTGGTAGTTTAACTATTAATAATGTGTTAGCTGATTTAGGGGGAAGTATAAATGTCATGCCTTATACACTATTTAAACGACTAGGTCTAGGGAAGCCCAAACAAACTAGGATGAGTATCCAACTAGCTGATAAAACTGTTAGAATTCCTAGGGGCATTATTAAAGACATTTTAGTAAAAATCGATAAATTCATCTTTCCAGTAGATTTTATTGTTTTAGACATGGATGAGGAATATTCAATCCTTTAATTTTAGGAAGACCTTTTCTTGCAACTGCCAAGACTAAAATTGATGTTGCCACAGGAGAGCTCATACTTCGTGTAGGAGATGAATCAGTCAATCTTTAAGTTCTCGACTCAGCCAGAACCACAGAAGATGAATGAAAGAAAGTCGTTTCAATAGATAATCAAATTATTCAACCTTCATTGCAGGAAACATCACAAAGCATCAAAACTGAGCCAACACAAAATCGTACGATCAACAATTTAGAAGAGCAGAAGATACACACCAAAGAAAAGCCAGATTCACACGAAGAAGAACATGTGGTAAGAAAAGGTAAGGTTGAGGTGCACCATGATTTACCAAAATCGGCAATTACAGAGTACCAACCTCGTGTGCCATATCCTAATGCAATAAAGAAAGACCACACAGAGGAAGAAGTCGGTGAACTCACACTTCATGTAGATGACGAAACAATCACTCTTTAAGCTCTTAACTCAGCTAGGACATCGAGTAATAAAGGTACGAACATTAATTCTATTGATAATCATTTAGTTCAACCTTCTTTACAGGAAGCATCACGAAATCACTTAGCTAAGCTAGATCTTAGACCTCATGCCAACAAAGAAGAAATACATAAGGAACAAAGCCTTAGGGTTGACAAACTAAAAGAGCAGGAAACACAAATCAAAGAGGAATATGAACCACATGAAGTGAAACCAAAAGAGCCCCCAGACGAGCTGATAGGAACAACAAATCACATCTAAATAGAGGATCAGGTATTGTTGAATAAGGAAAACCTTCGAATTACCAATTCAAAACTCAAGGCAAACGAAGAAATCACTTTTGAGGTACTAAATGTCTTCCTATATGGCACAGTCGAGGTCAGCAATCCTAAATTCGACACTTTTGAGGTAAACATTACTTGACTTAAACTATAAATTCATAACCGAAGTGATCACATGAGAAAGGATTTTCACCTCCTCAAACCACCATGACCATACGAATGAGAGGTAAAGTCTAGCTAAGACTATAAATGAGCGCTTCTCAGGAGGCAACCCGAGTACTAACCCTATTTTTACATTTTTATTTTTTATTTTTTCTTTTCTTTTTCTTTTTAGCACTTAACCATAAACTAACCAAAGAGCAGATTTCTAGGCCACATGGCTCTACACACGGGCGTGCCCGTGGCCGTGTAGAATCCAGGGGATGAACCATGGGTGTGCTAGTAGCCGTGCATGACATAGAAAAATTTCTTTTCCCAACACGGGTGGCGATAATAGTCCACGCCCGTGCCGATGCCCCATGTGAGGTTACTGACTTGTCAAGCACGGGCTAAACACGACTGTGCCTCCCAACCGTGCCAACATTCTTACTTATCAAACACGGGAGAAGCACGACCGTATTGAATGACCATGTGAAGAAAGACACGGGCGTGCCACAACACCCACGGCCATGCCCGAACACGTTGAATGCGTTCAAAATTCAAAATCCCAAAACACGAGCTACATCTCTATTTAAACCTCATTCCCCATTTTTCTAGTTGTCTTGCATTTTCTATTATTTATTTTTGTTTTTATTTCATCATTATTTTTTACTTTATTTTATTTTCTTCTTCTTAGGATACAATAAAACCAAGCCGGCTACTTTGAAGATTCAATTTCAAACGGTTCGAGACGCTTCCCTACGTTCACCTCCAATCTTATCCGATTTCTTTTCATAAACTTCATCCAAAAATTTAGGAAGTGTTACTTCTCCCCTTCTCTTTTGATTTTATTATTACATAGTTGTTTATCTATCTTTGTACATTGAGGGCAATGTACATCTTAAGTGTGGGGGGTAAAAGTACCTGACTTTTTGTATTATTCTCAAATCCTGAATTTAGTCTCGTTTTCAAGTATTTTTCTCATATTACTAATTAAGATGAAATTTCTGTTGATTTATGATTTGTATTGATATGTTTTAGGGTAAGTCATACTTAATTGTGCATTGATGATTAAATTTGAAGGATACTAGAGAATCAAGCATGATAAGTCTACTTTCTAAAAATTAAAAATTAATAGGTCGTTGAACTGAATTTGAGTATTACTTTGAAGTTTGAAATTTATAGGGATTGATGTCAAAAACACCCATAATTTTTGTGAGATTTTGAGCCTTATAGAGCATATATTCTTTTTCATGCTCACTTTATTGATTATGAGTGTGTCAACTTTGAATTGTTATTCTAGAATTTGCCTCGTTTATACATGTCAAGACCACACTTTTGATTTGATATATAGAGATGATAAAGGCACCTAGGATTTAACCCACTTACTCCATAAAAAGCCTACTTCACAAATTAACGGCTAGTGAACCTGTTGAATCCTAACAACCTTTTTATTGACTCACCCACTAATATTAACCAAAAACCCCTTTGTATTTGTTATCACCCTTTCTTTTGACTACCCTTTAATCGAGGTTTGATTTGATTAAGTTACCAAATTATATTAGTTCAGCAATTACATTTATCATTTATGATGTAATATCTTAGTTTGTTCTTAAAAAAAAAAAGCTTAGAGCATTTAAACTCCAATTGTTGAAGAAAAAGCTCGTATTAAAGTATTATCAAATTTCAAGTGATGAAAATACTCTTCATTATAGAGTAATTATCAATAGTAGGTATTATTAGTTTTCATTCGATGTAAATATTCATATTTAGTTCATTGTTTCTAGTTAGGTAATTTGTCAAGTCAGTCTCGATTCTAACCTTCTAATTCAGCCTTTATCCACACCTTTTAACCCAAGCCCCGTTACAACCCTGATTAAAGACCTTTTGATTTGTGTATCATCTCATATACAGTGGTGGAGATTTGATTTTTAGGCAAGCCTATGGGATTAACTTTTCAGGTTCGACTTATGATTGCTTATTCTTGAACCTTAAACACTTTGAGTGAATCTTTTGTGAGGATGTCAAATCCTTGTCGGTTTTGAATTAAAGGTAATTACTTAGATAAGGGGAGACACCTATGTTTTCATACTACAAAGGTATGACTTATCATGATTGAATCTTTAGGGTTCTTTGAGTTAAATTATCCATGTATAAATTATCTATGAATTATGATAAGACATTGTCGATAGGAATTATGAATTATGGAAAGTTCGTTTTAATTGTAAGTTGAGAATTTTGCTTGAGGAAAAGCAAAAGCTTAAGTGTGGGGGTATTTGATAAACCGTAAAAGTAACATATTTTAACCCCATATTTAGTATACTTTTGGATGATTTAGTCCTTGATTTATGTAAAAAGGTGATTTTAATCCTTTCTCTTCATGTTTATACTCAGGAAAGCATTCGAGGACGAAAAAAACAAGAAACGGGCTTAAAACTAGCCAATTTGGGCCAAAGAGGAAATCGACACAGCCTGGACTTCAAGTCACACGGCCGTGCCTCATCAATTTACTTCACACGACCATGCCACGATTTACACGGCCATGCCCCAATCAACAGAATCGAGACATGACCTGAAGACGATTTACAGGCGTGTACCATGGCCATGCCCCTGCCGCGGGAAAGAGCAATTTCACTTGAATTTGGATGCTTAGAGGCAAAGAAACACATTCCTAAGTCTACTTAAACATCCTAGGAGGATTTCTACTTGAATTAGGATACTTAGGAGCCAAGTAAAGCATCTCAAAGCCTATATAAACACCCAAGGTAGCAACTAAAAAGGGAGTTTGGCAGAAGCCCAAACAGACGGTTTTTTGGCAGAGACTTTTGCCAAAGCTTTCATTTTTAAAGAATTACTTGAAGATAGACAGTTGATCCATCTCAAGAAGTCAAAACTCTATTCAAGACGGAGGATCTTTCCTTCAATTCCTTTAGGGAGTTTTAGGGATTTCTTATGTTTTGTTTTATCTTTTCTCTTGAGATGTTTTCTTATTTAGTTACGAACTAAACCCTTTCAAATACCTGAAATGGATGAAACCTATGATGGATTTTGTTATTTGATTTTTAAATTATATAATAAGTACTTAGTTTGTTCTTAATTGTGTTGCTTAATTTAATCTGATGTGCTTAGGTGGAGGAGGAATAGACCCTACCTAACACTAGATCTAACATAATTGAGCGGAGTTAATCGAGCGCCTAGAGATAGGGTTACGAGATTTTTTCGGATTAGGGTGAAACCTAATATGGGAATCCATTGATTGATTTACTGCTTCCTTAGGGGGTTATTATAAGAGATCGATTTGGGCTTGTGGCCCAAAAATTTGGTGGTGTTGTAAGGGAGCAAGTGGGCAGTGTCATTAAGGGAAGGATTAGGCTTAAGTTGGCCGCTTGGAGCCCATGCTTTTGGGCTAAAATTCGGCACTCCAAGGGGGAAGGGTGGACGGCACACTAGCTACCAAAATAAGGGATTTAATTCTTTTATTTTGATTAAATGCTGATAATAGGAAGGGAGGAGTTGGTGCTAGGAAGGCCTCTTTTGGAGGGAGGATAGAGATCAAGATAACAAGTGGGATAAAAGCTATCAGGTGACGGCAGAGTTGGCCGAAAATCAAACTCTGGGGGAGGGGGTTCATTATGCCAAAATTGGTAGGCAAGAGATCACTTATTCATCTTTTTCTTTCTTTCCATCTTTTCCCTTCAAGCCATAATTCTTTTCTCTCTTGTGGGTTCTTTGTCGCAACTCTCCACCACTTTCTTCTTCTCTTCATTCTTTTTATTCAAAGCTGAATAACCTAGTCTATACTTTCTTCTCCTATAGTCGAAACCTTCAAGGATTCAGCCTCTTTTTCCGAAGTTACACTATAGCCGAATCACCATCTCAAGATTGGTAAGTTCTTCGTGGTTCTCTTCTTTGTTATTCCTCTCTTTCTCATCCAGTTTCTAACTCGAATCACTTCTCTAAGAATCTCATCGGGTTTGACTTCTATTTCTAAAAACCAAATCTTTTTCATTGTGATCTCTCGTTCTGAACTATGAGGAAAGCCGAAGGTAGGGTGGTGACATTTTCTTGAGGATTTTCAAGATTTGACAACCTAGGTAAGAGTCTCGATTTAAGTGCTATGTGTATCTCTTAGATTGGATCTTATCTTTTAAATTCAATTTAGTGGTCAAGGTGTGTTCATGGACTCAAATGTTAGCCAAACAACAGGAAGGGTTGGATCTTTAAGCCTAGCCCCTAAGTACAAAAAGTGAGCAGTATCAGGAGTGCAAGATTTGCCACCGGGTTGTGGGCCGGCATCGGAGCAGGATCATAGGCAGATAGTGGTAGACTCAAGCGACGATAGTGCTAAAGCCGAAAGTACGATAGTACGAGTATCAGGTGTGTAACTCTTACATACTTTATATATTGTTATGCTAAATCCGGGTATAAGCAAGGACTCCGAGTAAGTCTATTCTGGTAAATAACATGCTTTAACTATGTGAAACATGTGTGTGTGCCATGTTATGTTTTTATGTATCAAGCATGAAATATGGGTATGATGAGAGGAGGGGGAAGGCATGAATTATTAGACTGTCACCAGTGATTAGGTACCACACGTGTGTTGGTCCCACATATTATTTATCTGTGACTAAGTCTTAGTGGTTTGGAACCACCAGTGGTTAGGTACCACACAAACTTGATATTGTGACTTGTCCCAGTGGTTAGGTACCACAGTGGGTTGGCCCCACATATCGATTTAAGGGATCGTCACCAGTGGTTAGGTACCACAAGTTGGTTGGCCCCACTAATGAATATCATAATTCCGTTACCAATGGTTAGGTACGACCAGTGGCTAGGTGCCACAAGGGGTAGATGTGGGAGTCTCGGATGGAATCTAGGATGGATGGGTTGCATGACTTGCCTAATATCATATGAATCTGTGTATGAGCTTAACTCTTTTGGGATGGGGATTTACACACTGAGTCTCGGTGACTTACCCCATCCGTTACATTTTGTAGATAATGCTTAAATCGTGGATCCGGAGCCTGGGTGGACTCGTGGTGGCCATGCTCGACTACTTAGTTAGAATTTGGTTTTTATTTACTTTAAGTTTTGGATTTCGGTTCATGTAATAAGGTCACTTAAACTTTATTTTGGGATTTTGTTTTTTTTTTCCTTTCTTTCTTTTCTTTCCTTAAACTATTATTAAATGAAAATGGCAAGCAAAGTAATTTGTGATATGAACGTTTTTATAAACTTAAGATAATTTTTTTTATGAGTTTGTAAAGATATACCTCGAATGAATGATAAACAACAAGGTAGTTCAGACACGCAAAAATTAAGTTCCAAAATGTTTTAACGATACGCCCAATTCAACCATATTTTTCTTAACTACACCAAGAGTTTTCTTTCAAGTCAAGACGACAATATAGTTTGTAAAATGTTTTCTTCCCAATGACACACCAGATTCAATCGTAACGTTTAGGCCGAGTTTGGGGTGTTACATTTTGGAATCGAGCCAGTTCAAAAGCTCAATGTGGGAATAAGGCCCAAAATATTTTTAAAAAGGGCTGAGAAATGATTTGACAGAAATGCATACTTCGGGAAGCATGGCACCTGAGTCTCCAGCACCGATCCACCCAGGTAAGTATCCTAACCTTTGCTGTGATTTATATATATGTGTGTGATGTGTTTAATGGGACTAAAAGGACGTAGATAGCTATACTAGGGCTTGTAGACCTTCGGCTTAGCTCAACAAACTTTTAAATGTCATAAAACTTAAATTCCTTAAATAGTCATGTGTGTGAGCAAGTCAGAAGGACTAGGGTGTGGTAACAGGCGTTCGCATGTCTAGGAGTGGATTCAGGAAGAGCTTGGTATTTAAGCAGTCCTAGTGACTCACCTCCTCTTTTCTGGAATCCTACCTGGTGCGTAGTGACTATTCACCTTAGCCTCGAAGACTAGTTAACAGGCCAAAATTTTAACTAAAACCCGAAAGGGACCCGTGCTGATCTTTGTAGAATTACTTAGATGACCCTAAATTTTGTAAAATTTTCCATAATACCCTAGGTTAAGGTAAATGACCCAAATACCCTTGATTCTGTGAAATGACCAAAATAATCCTGTTTGGAAAATTACCAAAGCACCTTTGTCTGAGGAATTACCAAATTACCCCCAATTTACAAAAATTACCAAAATACCCCTATTTTGAAACATCACCAAGATACCTTATTTTGGAAAATTATGAAAATACCCCTATAGGTTAAAATTACAAAAATACCCCTGGGTAGTGAAATGACGAAAATACCCCTAGGAATTGAACGTGAGTTCGAGGATGTACTTGTGCGTGAAACCTGTATATGGTGCCCTGTTGGACGTTGTTTAAATGTGAATTTCTTTTTTTTTTTTTTGGAATTAAAAATACAGACTTAAGAACTGAACTATGTAGACATGGTTCAGACTCGAAATAACCACTATTAAAACTTCCTTCCATAATACTGTTCGTTGTTAATCATTGAAAGAAAAAGTTATTAACCCATAAAATTTCTAAATCAGATTATTTCACGAACGGTAGAATGAGCACTCGAGGTCGTGGGTGTATTGCACGCGGTCGTGGTAGGACAACTGTGTCGAAACCGGTAGGGTCCAGTTATGGGTCAGAAAATGAGGTGCCACCGCCACCCGCTATAAGTGCCGAATATCAGGAGCAGGCAGGTGGTGATGATGTAGTATCACAAGCTATGCTACGAGTTCTAGAGAGAGTTGCTAGAGCAGGTGTAGGGACGGGGACTCGAAAATCTGTGTCTGAATGACTCCGAGCGAATGGAGCCAAGGTATTTAGGGGAGTTTCGGGTGTGGCTCCCAACATCGCGGAGTATTGGTTAGAGGCGACAGAGCGCATAATGGATGACTTGGATTTCACATTCGAGAAGAAATTAAAAGGGATAGTGTCTCTTCTCCGGGATGAGTCTTATCAGTGGTGGCTCACTGTCAGGGAAGGTACGATGGCCTATGACATCACTTGGGATTTCTTTAAGGTGGCTTACCAGAGGAAGTACGTTGGGTCTAGTTATATAGATGCACAACGTAAGGCGTTCTTGAGTTTGGTGTAGGGGAGTAAGTCGGTATTCGAGTACGAGGCAGAATTATTGCGATTAAGCAGGTATGTTCGGGGTATCGTGGCTACGGAACATGAGCGCTGTGTTAGATTTGAGGGCGGTCTAAGGGACAAGCTACGGGTGTTGATTGCTCCGTAGCGAGAAAGGGAATTCGCCGTTCTTGTGGAGAAGGCCAAGATTGTTGAGGAAGTGAAGCAAACAGAGAAAAAGAACCAGAACATGAATACGGATAAAAGGAGTTTTGGGCCATCAAGGTCTGCGGGGAGTTCTCAAAAAAGAGCTAGATTTGGTGGACATGATCAAGTGACAAGGCCAACTGTTGCTGCTCAATGGCCACCATTGTGTGCCCGATGTGGGAAGTCCCATTTGGGGGAGTGTTGGACAGCAAATAGAGGATGTTTCAAATATAGGTCATTGGATCACCGGATAAGGGACTGTCCAGAGGCTGGCTAGAACGCAGACTGAGAATCAAGGGCGTACCCAATTTAGGAGAGGTGGTCAGCAACCAAAGAGGGGTCGAGGTGAAGTCAAGGGTGGTAATGGAAACGGGCGAGGCCGTGGAGCACCGGGCAGGGGTGCCGAAAATATCGACGCAAGACAGCATGGGTTGGTCTATGCATCAAAGCGTCGTGAGGAGGGCAACGCACCGGACGTCATAATCGGTACGTTCTTAATTTTTGGGTTGCCTTATATTGCTTTGATTGATGTTGGTTCGACGCACTCTTATGTTACTAGTAGTGTAGTGGGAACTTTGAACTTAGCCTATGAGACTTCTGCTAGGGAGATGATGATAATTAGCCCTCTAGGACACTCTGTGGTAGTAGACAAACTATATAGGGATGCACTCCTAGAACTTCAAGGGGTAGTGTTTCAAGCTAATTTGATGGAATTACCCTTCGAGGAGTTAGGTCTAATCTTGGGGATGGATTGGTTGGTAAAGTATCAGGCGGGTCTAGACTGTGTAGCTAAGCGCATGGTGCTGAGAACAGCCGAGGCCGATGAGGTTGTGATGATAGGTGAGAGAAGGAACTACCTATCTAGTGTGGTATCCGCTTTGAAGACTGGGAAGATGGTGAGAAAATGATGTATGGCGCTTGTGGTCTATGTTTGTACCTTGGAGGTTAAGGAATCAGCTTTGGAGAATATCTGAATGGTGAAAGAATTTACCGATGTATTTCCAAAAGAGCTTCCGGGTTTGCCTCCGGATCGCGAGGTGGAGTTTGATATAGACCTTCTACCAGGAACATCGCCAGTGTCTATTGGCCCGTATGGAATGGCACCGAAGGAGTTGGTAGAGTTGAAAGCGCAGATCCAGGAATTATTGGATCGGGGTTTTGTTCGCCAAGTGTATCACCTTGGGGAGTGCCTGTGCTTTTTGTTAAGAAGAAGGACAAATCAATGTGAATGTGCATTGATTACCAACAGTTAAATAAGTTGACAATTAAGAACAAGTATCCGTTGCCAAGGATTGACGACTTGTTCGATCAACTTAGGGGAGTCTCAGTCTTTTCCAAGATAGATTTAAGGTTGGGATATCACCAGCTTAAGGTCAAGGAGGCAAATATCCATAAAACGGCTTTTCATACTCGATACACTCACTATGAATTTCTGGTGATACCATTTGGGTTGACTAACACCCCAGCAGCATTTATAGATATGATGAATCGGGTATTCCATCCATTTTGGATCGGTTCATCGTAGTGTTTATCGATATTTTAGTGTACTCGAAGTCGGAGGAGGAGCACGACGCACATCTGTGAGTGGTTTTGCAGGTTCTAAGAGAAAAGTAGTTGTTCACTAAGTTTAGTAAGTGCGAGTTTTGGTTGAAGGAAGTTACCTTTTTGGGTTACGTGGTCTCAGCAGAGGGGATTAGAGTGGACCCCCGGAAGATTGAAGCTGAATTGGACTGGAAACCACCAAAGTCTGTGGCGGAGATTCAGAGTTTTCTAGGTCTAGTAGGATATTACAAAAGGTTTGTAGAAGGATTTCTTTGATTGCAACGCTGTTAACTAAATTGCTAAGGAAAGGAGTTCCGTTTGTGTGGTCGGACAAGCAACAAGAGAGTTTTAGAAGCTAAAGAGGATTTTGATGGAAGCTCCGGTACTGATTCAACCTGAAGTAGGGAAGGAGTTTATGGTTTATTGTGATGCATCGCACACAGGGTTAGGATGTGTGATGATGCAAGAAGGAAAGGTAGTAGCGTATGCTTCCGACAATTGAAACCTCACGAGGGGAATTACCCGACGCATGATTTGGAATTGGCTGCAGTGGTGTTCGCCTTAAAGATTTGGAGACATTACTTGTATGGAGAGAAGTCTATTGTGTACATGGACCATAAGAGTTTGAAATACCTCCTCACTAAGAAGGAATTGAATTTAAGGCAGCGGAGGTGGATCGAGCTGTTGAAGGATTATGATTGCTCTATTGAGTACCATCCGGGAAAGGCTAATGTGGTAGCTGATGCCTTGAGCCGAAAGGTGGTGGTAGATCTAAGAGCCATGTTTGTCCACCTTAGTCTGTATGATGACAGAAGTCTGTTAGTGAAACTACAAGTGAAGCCAACGTGGGTAAACAACGTTAAGGAAAAACAACTATTGGATGAAGTCTTAAATGCTCTGTGTTTGCAAGTGAAGAACAGTGGATTGGAGGGGTATAGCCTGAGCAGCGATAGAGTGCTGTGTTTTTAGGGGAAATTTTGCATGCTTAATGACGTGGAGTTAAGGCAGAAGATTCTTCAGGAGACTCATAACAGTCCATACGCTATGCATCTTGGAGGTAGTAAGATGTACTGGGATTTGCGGAGCAGTTTTGGTGGCCGGGCTTTAAGCGAGAAGTCACTGAATTTGTGGGTATGACGTGTCAACAGGTCAAGGCTAAACATCAATTACCCTCGGGATTGTTGCAACCGATAAAGATTCCGCAATGGAAATGGGAAAGGATCACGATGGATTTTGTTAGTGGGCTACCCCTCACGCCTACTAAGAAGGACTTGATTTGGGTGATCGTCAACCGTTTAACAAAGTAGGCACATTTTATACCAATTTGGGCTCCAGGGGTTAGCTAAGTTATATGTGGCAGAAATTGTGAGGTTACATGGGGTGCCAGTGTCGATTATCTCGGACAAGGACCCTAGGTTCACGTCGAGGTTTTGGAAGGCATTACACTAGGCATTGGGAACAAAGTTGGATTTCAAGACGCATTTCATCCCGGTCGGATGGATGGAGCTTGGAGAGGTAATTCGTGTCTTGGAGGATATGCTAAGGGGTTGCGTCTTGGATTTCAGAGGTAGTTGGGAAGAATTTTTGCCGTTGGCAGAGTTCGCATACAACAATAGTTACCAGGCAAGTATCCATATGGCACCTTATGAAGCATTATATGGTCAAAAGTGCCGTACCCCTACGTGTTAGATGGAGTTGGGAGAACGGCAGTTGTTGGGTCTAGAGTTGGTGGCTGAAATAGAAGAGAAGGTTAGGCTGATTTGAGATTGTTTGAAGGAAGCTTCGGACAGGCAAAAGTCCTATGCCGATCTTAAACGGAAGGATATAGAATTTGTAGAGGGTGACATGGTTTTCCTTAAGGTATCGCCATGGAAGAAAGTGCTGAGATTTGGCCAGAAGGACAAGCTGAGCCCTAGGTTTATCGGGCCTTATTGGGTGTTGAAGCGAGTGGGACCAGTAGCTTATCAGCTCAAACTGCCACCAAAATTGAGTCAAATCCATAATGTGTTTCATGTTTCACACTTAGACGCTATCGCTCGGATCCGTCTCATGTTGTGCCGGTAGAGGAAATTGAGGTGAACCTAGACTTGTCTTTTGAGGAGGAACCAGTGCAGATCCTGGATCGGGATGTCAAAGTATTGTGTAGGAAATCAGTCCCTTTGGTGAAGGTATTATGGTAGAACCATGGATCAGAAGAAGTGACATGGGAGCCGGAGGATGTTATGCGATAGCAATACCCTCAACTCTTTTGATTAGGTAAATTTTGAGGCCGAAATTTTTTTTAAGGGGGTAAAACTGTAACATCCCGATTAGGTGGGTATGTGCATTTTGTGTGTCTGTGTTAGCTTAAGATTTAGATGTGTGAATTGGGCTCAGGTTTGGGTTGGGAACCTGGGTTATTTTTCTAATAAAGAGCTTTAGGACATAATTAAGGTGGGTATCTGTGTTTAATTTGCAAGGTGGGCTTGTTGCCCAAAAATCTGGTGGTGTTGTAAGGGAGCAAGTAGGCGGCGCCATTATGGGAAGGATTGGGCTTAAATTGGCCGCTTGGAGCCCATGCTTTTGGGCTAAAATCCGCACTCCAATGGGGGAAAGGTGGACGGTACACTAGCTACCAAAATAAAGGATTTAATTCATTTATTTTGATAAGATGATGATAATAGGAAAGGAGGAGTTGGTGCTAGGAAGGCCTCTTTTGAAGGGAGGATAGAGATCAAGATAACAAGTGGGATAAAACATATCATGTGATGACAGAGTTGGCCAAAAATCAAACTCTGGGGGGAGGGGGTTGATTATGCCGAAATTGGTAGGCAAGAGATCACTTATTCATCTTTTTCTTTCTTTTCATCTTTTCTCTTCAAGCCGTAATTCTTTTCTCTCTTGTGGGTTCTTTGCCACAACTCTCCACCACTTTTTTCTTCTCTTCATTCTTTTTATTCAAAGCCGAATACCCTTGTCTATACTTTCTTCTCCTATAGCCGAAACCTTCAAGGATTCAGCCTCTTTTTCTCAAAGTTACACCATAGTCGAATCACCATCTCAAGATTGGTAAGTTCTTCGTGGTTCTCTTCTTTGTTATTCCTCTCTTTCTCATCCAGTTTCTAACTCGAATCACTTTTCTAAGAATCTCATCGGGTTTCACTTCTATTTCTAGAAACCGAATCTTTTTCACTGTGATCTCCCCTGCCGAACTGTGAGGAAAGTCGAAGGTAGGGTGGTGACGTTTTTTGAGGATTTTTGAGATTTGACAACCTAGGTAAGGGTCTCGATTTAAGTGCTATGTGTATCTCTTAGATTGGATCTTATCTTTTAAATTTGATTTAGTGATCAAGGTGTTTTCATGGACTCGAATGTCAGCCAAACAACAGGAAGGGTTGGATCTGTAAACCCAGCCCCTAAGTACAAAAAGCGAGTAGTATCAGGAGTGCGAGATTGGCCACTGGGTTATGGACCGGCATCAGAGCAGGATCATAGGCAGATAGTGGTAGACTCAAGCGACGATAGTGCTAAAGCCGAGAGTACGATAGTGCGAGTATTAGGTGTGTAACTCTTACACACTTTATATGTTGTTATGCTAAATATTGTGTTTATCAAAAGCTGAAATAACAGTGGGAAACATTACAGGTATAAGCAAGGACTCTGGGTAAGTCCATTATGGTAAATAACGTGCTATAGCTATGTGAAACATGTGTGTGTGCCATGTTATGTTTTTATGTATCAAGCATGAAATATGGGTATGATGAGAGGAGGGGGAAGGCATGAATTATTAGACTGTCTCCAGTGGTTAGGTACCACATGTGGGTTGGCCCCATATATTATTAATTTGTGACTAAGTCTCAGTGGTTTGGAACAACCAGTGGTTAGGTACCACACATACTTGATATTGTGACTCGTCCCAGTGGTTAGGTACCACAATAGGTTGGCCCCACATAACGATTTAAGGGATCGTCACCAGTGGTTAGGTACCACAAGTGGGTTGGCCCCACTCATGAATATCGTAACTCCGGTTACCAGTGGTTAGGTACCACCAGTGGCTAGGTGCCACATGGGGTAGATGTGGAAGTCTCGGATGGAATCTAGGATGGATGGGTTGCATGACTTGCATAATATCATATGAATCTATGTATGAGCTTAACTCCTTTGGGATGAGGATTTACACACTGAGTCTCGGTGACTCACCCCTTCTGTTACATTTTGCAGATAATGCTTAGATCGTGGATCCAGAGCCGGGGTGGACTCGTGGTGGCCATGCTCGACTACTTGTTTGAATTTGGTTTTTATTTACTTTAAGTTTCGGATTTCAGATCTTGTAATAAGGCAACTTAAACTTTATTTTGGGATTTTGTTATTTTTTTTCCTTTCTTTCTTTTCTTTCCTTAAACTATTATTAAACGAAAATGGCAAGCCAAGTAATTTGTGATATGAATGTTTTTATAAACTTAAGATAATTTTTTTCTGAGTTTTTAAAGATATACCTCGAATGAATGATAAACAACAAGGTAGTTCAGACACGCAAAAATTAAGTTCCAAAATGTTTTAACGATACACCCAATTCAACCACATTTTTCTTAACTACACCAAGAGTTTTCTTTCAAGTCAAGACGATAAAATAGTTTGTAAAACGTTTTCTTCCCAGTGACACGCCAGATTCGGTCGTAACGTTTAGACCAGGTTTGGGGTGTTACAAACCATTACTCACAGATCTACATATCATAGTTAATCAGTAACATAAAGTCCCTTTAGAAGGTCTACGAGACCTTAAACATGCTTTAGAAGTGGTTCGGGAGTGAACCGATCACATTTAAAACTTTTACGAAACTTTAAAATTTTTCTTCAAAATAGGGCACACACCGTGTAGTTATGCCGTGTGCCTCACACGAACATATCTTATGTAACACCCCTTACCTGTATTCGACACCTAAATTGGGTATGAGGCATTACTGTACTTAACTTGCTCAAACATATAACATCGGTCCATAAAATTTCATTTCAAATTAAAATGTTTCATCCGAGACCTTAATGTCCTTATTATAAGTCTACAAGACCCTAAACTTGCACGCAGAATGATTTGGGACAAAAGTGAAAACTTTTGAACACTTAAAAAAATTCGACACAAAACAGGGCCACACGCCCGTGTGAAGAGGGAAGTGCCCGTGTGGGCAAGCCATGTAATCACACACGCCCATGTCATTAGTCCGTGTGGGTTTTATTTTTCATTTCGATCCTAAAGGGTTTTCACACAGCTTGACACACGCCCGTGCCCTCGCACGGCCATGACACGCCCGTGTCTTCACCCGTGTGTGAAAACCTTGACATTCTATTTATGACATCATCATCTCAATAAGGTCACACGGCCAAGGCATACACCCGTGTCCTTAGATCGTGTGTCGAATTGAATTCTAATTTTAGGTGCAGACTTCACATGGCCCGGCACATGCTCGTGTCTTAAGCTGTGTCTCCCACATGGTTGAGACACATGGCCGTGTCTCAGCTTATGTGTTTACTACTAGGCATATTGACTTACCAGCCTAGCATGTAAGGGTACACACGGCCTATCGACATGCCCATGGGGCTGACCGTGTGTCACACACGGCCTAGGCACACGCCCATGTGACTACCCATGTGGACAGTTGTAGGGCTATCTACCAAGCCAATTGCCACCCTGAAATACAACCACACTTTTACCATTTCATTTTAACACCCTACATGATCATAAGGCACTCCTAATGCCCAAAATCAAGACATCCATACATAGGTTTACACTACATTCATCATGCATATTCTTTACTCAATTATCATCCAAAACACACAAGCATGCTCTTCATGAACTTCTTCACCATTGAATATATATAACTTATCAAGTATTGGCCAATTTCCAATGGCCATTTGCAAAATGAATTGAATAACAGTAATAGCCAAACATTGGCTAACCAATATGACATGTCACCAAAAATAACCAAGCTCCTATACATGCCATACTCAAAATTAATCAAACTATGCTACATAAAGAGAAGTTGATAATGTGATTCTGAACTCCGACGTCTCACGATCCCCGAGTTAGCTTGGCAATACTACAAGGAAAAGGGAAATGAGAGAGGTAAGCATGAAGCTTAATAAGTTTGCATGAAATAAATAGCAACATAAAGGCTCATAATGTCATCCATCCATTGCATTGAATAAAAACACAAAGTTTCAAGCACATTGCCATAACTTACTCATGCTTACCCTTGCAAATTACATGTCATGTCACAAATCGTAAACATTTCTCGTGAATTACTCACAATACCTCTATCACATCATCACTTAGCTTTAGCACTAATTTCATCTCTATTATAAGCTTAACTATTTATCCCAAAAATCACTTGGAATATCCGAGGATACACAATCATCATCATACACATAAACATGGCGCCAATGCCATATCCCAGATATGGTCTTACATGGGGTCACATCTCGATGCCAATGCTATATCCCAGATATGGTCTTATACGGGATCTCATATCAATGCCGATGCCATATCCCAGATATGGTCTTATATGATTTTCATATTCGATGCCAATGCCACATCCCAAATATGGTCTTATACAGGATCTCAATTCGGTGCCGAGGCCATGTCCAGACATGGTCTTATACGGGACCTTTCCAATCTCATATCTTGATGATGATATCCTCTCACTTCTTAAAGTCCAACAGGGACTTCAACATCATACATTTTCATCATTTTCTCATTTAACATCATTACTCAATTTCATATAAATAATATACATCTTCACGAATATCAAACATTTTAAAACTTAATAACATGATGTTGAATTTATCACACACAAACTTACCTCAGTACCAAAATATGAAATTTTGCGATCTAGTTCGAAACCTTGCCTTTTCCTCGGTCAAGGTTAATTCCTCGTTCTTCTTCATCTATAATAACAAATTAGCTCATTTAATTACCACATTAATCAATACATTTCAATAATCATACTTTGGAAAAATACTATTTTGCCCTTAGACTCATAAAATTACAATTTTACCCCTAGGCTCGTAAATCAATTCTAATCAAATTTCTTCCTTTGACAAGCCTAGCTGAACATTTATTATTATTATAGCAACTCCTGATACTCATTATTTCACACATTTACCTCTTATTTTACAACCTTTACAAAAAGGTCCTTTTAGGTGTTTTCATGGTAAGACAAAAGTTGTTTATTTAACAACTAAGACTCATTTTCTGCCATAAAATTTTAGAAATCAACACTAATGCTCTCATGGTAAAACCCTAGGTTTTCAACCATTTTGCAAAATAGTCCTCTCATTAGCTAGCTCAACCTACAAGGGTCTCAAAAGTACAAAAATTATCAAAGATTGACCATTAAAACATTTACTTGCAAGGGGGAAAGCTTGGCTGAAATTTTTGAGTTCTCAGACCCCTATTTTGCTGCTAATTTTTGGTGGAGAAGATGGAGAGAAAATATGATATCTTTCTTTTCTTTATTTTATTAATACAAGTCAATTTAATCCACCTAATCCAACATCTTTGACCAATTTTGACATTGTTTGTCCCCTATGGCCGGCCGCTCCATCTTCTAAAGGTCTAATTGCACAATAAGGACCTCTAATTAATATTCTACAACTATTAGACACCTTTAGCTTGTAAAATAGAACTTTCACACTTTATGCGATTTAGTCTTTTTGGCAATTAAGCATGCAATTACTAAAATTAATGCACCAAAATTTTCATGCACTATTGTAATTGTTCTATAACACATAAAATAATAATAAATAATAATTTTCTCTGACCTCGGATTAGTGGTTTGAAACCACTGCTCTGACTAGCCCCTAAATTGGGTTGTTACACCTTAGACCATGCCTTGCCCCATGTGCAACGCTGACTTGAGTCACACGCCTGTGTGTCTGGCCTGTACAACATCGACTTGAATCAAGACGACTGTCACTGCCTGTGTCCGCGATGTGTAAGACTGACTTGCTTCGAATTGGGACATTGAAGGAGATGGTCGAGACACACGCCCCTCTACTCAACCGTGTGGGCAATTATAGGCCATTTACATAGCCAAATTGCCACCCATATTGGGTCATTCCTACAAGCACCACTCTATACTCAATCCATGTAACACCCCAAACCCAGTCAAAACGTTACGATCGAATCTGGATTGCTACAAAGAAAGTAAATTTGAAAAGTTTGGAAAAACATCATGGTTCAAGGAGTTAACTTGCTTAAAGGATCCGTGTAATGGGCTTATACTATTATTTAAAACTGCTTTGTTGTCTCAATCCTACTTTTAGCTTTACTAAATCGACTAAGTGCTAAAACAAAAAACTTTTCTTATTAAAATCAAATTAAAGAAAAGTTTGAAGGGTGTTCTTTGAGTTAATCCTTGAGGTGCTTGACTTTTTTTTTTTTTTTGAAAATATTGTTTGCTATGCTAAGAAAGATTTCTAAGTTTTAATTATTTACAGTTTATTACCCGTTTGTTGTAGATTTGGGAAAACTTCTTTTTATGCTTTTAAGAAAACCCTGATTATCGATAAATCCCAGCATGTATAAACTAACTTATTATCAAAACCCAACATAAAACTTAAGCGGCCTTATTACAACTTAAATCCAAAATAAAAATAAGTCTAAGTAAAAGAAACGAGTTTACGAGAAATAGTGCATGGCCACCTCGAGTCCGTCTCGGCTCCTAAATTCGCGATCTACTGATTACCTGCAACACTTAGAAAAGGGGTGAGTCATCAAGACTCAGTTTGTAGATCCCCATGTAACACAAATCAGCCTTAGGCCATTCAATACAAAATGTGCCAGATGTATGCAATGCAGCCCATCCCAGTTTAGCTCTCCATCCAAACACCCGTGGCATTATGCCATTCGTGGTTCATAACCACCGTGGTCCTAGACCACTTGTGACCCTTGTCACTCGTGACAATAGTCACTATAATGTACTCGTGGTGCCAACCCACCATGGTCGTAAACCACCGTGACGATCTCTGGTAAATAATGCATACATGTGGCCAACCCACTGTGGTCGTAGACAACCGAGATAACTCACTAATCAGATTATTTATGGTTTCAACCGCCGTGGTACCTAGACCACTCGTGACCGTAGTCACTCGTGACATTTGTCACTAATTCTCCCTCCTCCTCATATTCAATCCCGAGCCCATGCTCTTTATATCGTGCACATTAAGTATGTAGCATATATCACAGTGTATAGCAGATCATATGCATGCATAACATCGAATATACATATATGCAATTTAACAACAATATCAATATCGAGAACTTACCCGGCGTCTCCAACCTTACCCATAGGGTAGTTAACGTATCATATCAGTTATTTCACTTCCATCCTATACAATTAATTACATAATTACATAGAAGGCGTGTGAGTAATACACACCTAATAACACATAACACCAAGCTATCTACGTCGACACTCTCATTTGCAAGGATGATGACTATTTGCCTATCCCAAGCAGAGGTCGGCTCTCTACCACAGCCTATTAGAAAATCTCAAACCGTCGACACAACACACTTCTTAAACTTGGGAGCCGAAACTAGGGGTTCGCTTCCATCCTTGGATTGACTAGCAGTTGAATCCATGAAGAGACTTGATAACTACTTAAAGAAGAGAACGTGTGGTTAAGGCCATGAAAAAGGAAAATAAGAAGTAGATAACTTTGAAATCGGGAAAGTCTTTTACCTTAGGAATCCGAATGAAAGGTAAACTTTGGCAACTAACAGGCCTTCAAGATCCAAACTACAACTATTCGGCAACTGAGGTTTCCGGAGAAAGCATTCCCAAAACACGAAGAAAGAAGATAAAGGAAGAGGAGTCAATCCAAATGTAACACCAAGCCAATTAGCCATTCGGCTTTGGCTACTAAACACCTTGCTTCATAGTATTCGGCTAACAGGCACAGAGTGAAGGAACCATATTCAATTATTGACAAGGCAGGTTTGGCCTCACCACGAAAAGAAAGAACAGAGGGATTGATCAAGAGGAAAGAAAAAGAGAGAATCTTACCTTAATGCAAAGGAACTGAATGATAAACAAGGAGATTCGGCACAAGCGATTATGGCAAAAAAAAGTTTCAAATTAGGCCAAGATGATCCCACCAGAGAGGATTCAATTTTTGGAAGGATAACTAAGGGGATTCGTTTGGTGATGGAATCCACTTGCAGAAGATGACCCATGGTTCGGCTCTAGAGAACAACAAAGAAATCGCAAAAGAGAAGAAGAAGAAGAAGAAGAAGATGATTTTTGAGAGCCAGGAGGTTTCAACTCACCAAGGGAGAAAATAAAGGAACAAGGAGAGAAAAAAAAAGAAAACACAGAGGGGTAAAGGTGAATGGTTCGGCCAATAAAATCAAAGAAAGTAGAAGGGAAAAGAGGATGAAAAAAGAGGTGTGATGAACAACTGAAGGTTCGGCTAATACCTAAAATGAGAGGAAAAAGGAGTAGTGAGCTATGGTTCTCTTTTGGTAACCAAAAAGAAAATGAGACCACTGATTGAAAACAAGAGGAAAGGACATGACCGAAAAGCTCACCTAAAATGCCTAAGTTGCTAAATGAAATTTGACACACACCTACTACAAGCCAAAAACTGACTTCTCCCCCCTTCAAGCATCCAAAATTCAGCCATCCCTTTCACCAACATCCAATCCCATATTTTCCTCCTAAATTCACTCCCCTTCACCCATTCAAACCTTGTTGACCCATTCAAACCGCACAAACTCCTCATGGCCACCCATTTGAAATGTTTGACTCAGTCTTCTCGACTCCCTCAGAGTCCTGGCCGAATCCACTTCTCCCCATTCAAGTGCCAAAAATTAAAGCTCCAAAGTGGGACTTGTGGGACTCGATCCTCCTCCTTGCTGCTACCCTCTTGTGATGCCACCTCCAAGCTCTCTAAGTAGCGCCTCTTTGCCACCCTACCACTCTTTACTTGTGTTAACAAAACATAATTAAATACCTTTAAGGCTTGCCTCAACTAGCCCTCCCCTGGAGTGCCTAAAAATGAAATTTTCATCAAGGCTTCAGCTTAACCTCGAGCCTTCCCAGGACCCCTAAACACATCAAAATAACAAACAAAGCATGCCAACACACAACAATATAGTATAATGCCAAGCTCTTAATTCCAGGATGTTACAATCTATACCCAATTAATGGCCAAAACCTACCAATACATGCACAATCCATGCTACAATATCCTCATTCATTTCCATAGATAATTCCATATGAAAACATGTCCATTTCATGAACCAATTCCATACCAAAAGCATATGATTCACATCTCATTTCAAACCATTTCAAACATGAAATATATTCACCATCTCAACAACCAAATCAAGTATAAAACATACTATTTATGTTTCACTAAAGCTTACCATAATGGTCGTTCACACAAGACCATATATACACATCACATACACCATTTTCACATAGCAAAACATATACCAAAATCAATTCAAAGTCTCATCCATTATCAAGCCATATCACATGGAAAAATTTATACATTTCAAAACATTCCACAACCTCACTAGCCTATACATGCCATACTTCAATATGTACATTTTCAAAAGATACCAAAATAGATGTTTGATAGTGTGATTGAGTCATTGACGATCCCGGATCCGAGCTACCTTTAAATTCCACTGTAAAACAGAGAAAGACTCACACAATAAGCTTTAAAGCTTAGTAAGTTCATAATATAACACAATCAACTCAACAATTCAAATTCAATATACAAAATTAACTAACACTTAGTTCAATTTCAATCACTACTCAATCTCATCCATGGCTATTACTCACTTTCATACCATATCTATAGGTTCATATAAAAGCATTTATAATGCTACTCAATCCAACTCTTTTCATGATTCATTCACATAATCTTCCATCTATCTCATACACAATATTATCAACCATATAGGTTTTGTACATACCTGTACCATCATGTATTTATCTATCACATTTACCACTTCAATGCCCGATGCCATAATTCATTCGATCCTCTTTAAACATTCGATGAACTCGCACATTTAGTGCCAATTAATCAGCCGAAGCTATAATAATATCGCACTCTTAGTGCCATCACATTAAACCAAATTTGTCTCGGTATCGCACACGTAGTGCCAAATAATACAACCGATGCTTTCTTTATCTCGCACACTTAGTGCCATTCATCACTAGAATGATTCTATTTACGCACACTTAGTGCCATATATCTTCGAACTCACATTTCACATTACCAAACTCCACAATCACATTTTCATTCATTTCATCACATATGAACATTGTTTAAACAATACGTATTATACACGAACTTACCTCATACGTAGAAACAACGATATTAGTCGATCAATCAAGCACTTTATTCTTGCCTCAATTTAGGTTCAAATTTCTCTTTTGTTGATCTATATAATATCAAATTCAACTCATTCAATCTCATCTTTACTCAATTCAATTCACAAACACACAATTAGGGCATTTTGCACTTTATCCCTTATAATTTCACACCTTAGCATTTTAGTTCTTATTTCACAAATACATGAAATTCACAAAATCCAATTTAATCCATGCTTAGCCGAATTACCATAGTGCCCCTAGTAGCCCATATTTCATATTTATTTCACATTTCAACACAAAATTTCCACATTTCTCAATTAAATCCCAAAAATGCATTTTTACTCAAAATTGCTTTAGAAAATATGTATATCAATCATCAAACACTTAGTTTTCATCATCAAACATTACAAAACTCAATTATTCAACAATGGTACTTCATAAAATCATCATTAATTTCAAAAATCAAGGTACGGGCTAACTAGTACTCAAATCAACGATCACAAAAACATAAAAATCATCAAAAATTGAGCTCAAAACATACCTCATTCAAGCTCAACAAGTGTCGAATGCTCAAAGCTCATAAAACCTATCTATTTCTTCAATTTTTGGTGATGAATGCATGAAAAACATGAGTATTTAGCTTTGTTTTAATAATAATATCATGATTTATCAATTACCAAAATTAACCTTTCATAATCACATTAAAAATCCATTAACATAAACCCAATTTTGTCCATCCAAGCTATTAATGGTCTAATAAAAACATAAGGACCTCTCATTTAATAAGACATTGCATTTAAGCACTTTTAATAACTAGCACACATCTTTTGCATTTTACACAATTAGGTCCTTTTTCACAAATTGGCACACAAACGATAAAATTTTCACACAGAACTTTCACACATACTTTATCACATGCCTTAAACATCAAAAATTATATTAAATTATTTCTACGACCTCAAATTTGTGGTCCCAAAACCAATATTCTAACTAGGGTCTAAATCGGGCTATTCTAACTGTTATCAAACCAATTACGGGAAATAATTACTAATCTACTTGAGTCATGAATTAGTAGTGTTAATATGGAAGCAAGATTATAATAATAATAATAATAAACTAAATAAATTGACTTAAACGTAAGTCTACTCTTAAGTTCATGTATCGACTTCTCCTATCCTTTATTTCTACTACATGAGTTCCTTTAGCCTAGATCCAATTGCTTTACATAATTAATTATTAATGTAGGGTTCTAATCAATCAACTAGTCAATACCCTAGCAGGATCTTCCGATACGTCCACTAGAATAATGAGTTAGTAAGAACTTTCTATCTTGACCTCGGGGTTAAGGTGTTCATGGATAAGTCATATTAATTTTAGGTTAATTCCCACCTAAATGATTTCCTAGGGTTGTCAAGCCTAAGGTTTAAGTTATTCCTCTCCTAAATAGTTGATCTGGTAAGAAAATTTATCCTTCAATCCATTAATAAGATTAGAATAGTTGAAACATGCGAAGTATGTATAAAGCATAAATTGATTCTAAGTTTTACACAAACATTCAATTAAATAATATTCAAGACAAAGACATAAAGAATAGAATAAAGGAAAAGAGATGCTCATGGATTTATCGATGAAATCATGACTCTGGAACAATCTTTACTCGCGAGAGTCTCACTTCGGAATAGGATCTTCCATTTACAAGAACATAAAAAACCCTAAGTAGAAACTAAGACTGAAGAAAACCCTAAGTATATTTTTTTCTCCCTAAAATTGTGTGTTTAAACTGATTACAATGGCCTTTATATAGGATAAACTTGGAATATTAAAGTGCCTAAAATATTCTTGAAGTCTTTAGATATCGACTATGACATATACTCATAATTTCCCTTAAAAATGTAACTATTACGTGCAGAGACTTTTTGGGCTACGTAGGGGCGATGTTGCAACAAAGGCCTATAGTGTTGCAATGTCAGAGTCTGATGTCACGACACAAGAGGGTCGTGTCGCAACATAAAGTGCAATTCCACTCTATAACTTGATTTTGGCTTCTGTCTCCGATGTTGAGTGAACAGCCCAGTTTTAGCTAAATTGGAACAGTGGATTTGGAACCACAAATATGATGTCAAAAAGTTATTTTAATATCATTTTGGTGAGCATGTTATTTGATATGTGATAAAATTTCGTGAGCTAATTTTATTGGAACCACAAATATGATGTCAGAAAGTTATTTTAATATCATTTTTGGTGTTTATAGCATGTTATTTGATATGTGATAAAATTTTGTGAGCTAATTTTATCGTTTAATTGCCCAATTTGATAAAAGGATTAAATTGCATAAGATGCAAAAGTGAGGTTCTCATAGCCCCCTAGACATGCGCACAATGATTATTACACCCTAGCTCGGCGACTTAATCACGTGTTTGTCTAATGGTCCTTAAGTCTTATGTACTTGTGTTTTTGAGTAGACTAGTCCTAGGGTTCAGCAGATCCTAGTTCTCTAATCTACGTTGCCATAAAAGCCCATACATTTCACATATTCAAATCACTTGTAAGTAAGTAAGTACTTAGTGGTGGATCATGGGTTGAGACTTAGGTGCCATGCCGAAAACCCTACTTATTTCATAAGATACTTTATAAAGCTTATTTGGTCTCGATTTGAAAACATTTTGGGCCTTAGCCCATAGGCCAAGAGTTTAAAATGGCTCGCCCGAGAATGGAGCGGATCTAGTATGTTCCTCAAGTTGTTCAAATTCATTCAATACTTTGAAATCGTGTGTTTTGGAAGATAGTTTGTTGTGGGTTGGGCTCGAGTTGAAAACAAGTTTATTTTATATCAAAACCCATTTATTTCGGTGACAAAATGTTAAAGTGTTAAAATGTTATGAGATATTAAATTAAAGGTCCTTATTATGAAATTAGACCATGTAGCCCTAGATTCAGAGGAAAAGAGAGAGGAGAATGAATAATGAATGGCCCTAGGCTCATCCTTTTATAGCCGAAATTACTAGGCCAAGAATCCTTAACTTGGCCACCATTCTTCCTTATTTTCCTAATTAAAGAATAATTCTTCATTTATCCACCTATTTAGCCAAATTTTAAAGAGAATTAAACTCTTCCCTTAAGAGTCTTTATGATCTTCTAATTAGCCGAGTTTTAAAGAGAGTGAAACTCCTCTTTTGCAAGCCTTGTACCGTCCACCTCTTGGGCTTCTAGAAGCAAAATAAAACTTATTTTATTTGCTTCTTATGTGACTCGAACTCAAGCCCAACACCATTGCATGTGGGCCATTTCCTGAGGCCTTAAGTGGCATTTTCAGCCACTTTTCCAATTCCATTAATGGGTCAAATTTCACGTACTTTATATTTTAGGGTCACCGGCCCTAAGTTCCCTTTGAACTTTAAAATTAGACATTTGGGTCATTTTAAGTTTCCAAAAATTTTTAATGAGTATGGACATGTATGGACATATATTAAGCATGTTTTTGATGTATTAATAAAGGTTAAAATAGTAAAATGCAAAATAAGTAAAGATTAAATAAAACAAATCAAATTTCCTCCCTAATTATCATCTTTTTCACCAATTCATAAAAAGAAGAAAAGCCATTAACAAGCTTTGGATGGTTCGTCCCTTGCATATTCTAATTGTAAGTCCACTTTAATTGGATATTTGATGATTAGAGATCGTTACTTTGTGTTCTAGCTAGCCCATGCCCTAATTTTTGAAGTTGTTAATTATTTTGTGGAGTTCCATTGATGAATGCTTGAGCTTTTGAATGTTTTATGATGAAAAAGAATATTTGTTGATAGTTATACAAGTTTTGTTAAGTGATTTTGAGTAAAAATGCCTATTAGGGGTTTAATTGTGAAAAGTGTAAATTGAGGGGTTGAAATGTGAAATAAATAAAAGTGTTGGGCTACTAGGGACCTATATGAAATTTGTCTAGGCTTGTGTTTAATGAAATTTCATTAATTTTGTGTATTTGTGAAACAGGGATTAAGTTGTAAAAATGTGGAAATTTAGGGGCTAAAGTGTAAAAATACCCAAATATATTTTTGTGAACTGAATTGAATGATTTGATGAATAAATGAGTTAATTTTGAATGTATATAGATCAAGAATGAAAGAAATTAGATTTAGGTTGGGAAAATCAAAGGTTATTGAATAGTCGATCCAGTCCGTTTATCCCGAATACAAGGTAAGTTCATATGTAAATAAATGTCTTTAAATTGAATTATATATGTTTAAATGTCGTTGAACTGCTATGAATGTTGAATGATCAAATACGAACAAGAATCGACAGGGTTACAATATTTGAAAGTCCCGTACAAATCTTAGGAATATTATAAGATACGAATGTGTTGACATTAGGATTAACGAGATGTGATTATGTGTAAGACCATGTCTGGGACATTGGCATCATTATGTGATTACGTGTAAGATCATGTCTGGGACATTGGCATCGTTATTTGATTTAGAGTAATACCATAACTAGACTATCGGCATTGATATATGATATCATGTAAGACCATGATCATTGTTTTGTCGAGTTTTAAAATTTGTAAAGAGAATGATCGAACCTGGAACTAACTCTGACAATGACTTAAGGCAAGTGCACCTATCGAACAGTAGTATAGCTTAGGCAAGACCGGATTGTCGAACCCAAAGGAATTAAAAGTACTAATACTAACCTTCTTTCTATTATTTAGCCTAAATATTAAGTGATTGATTGTTTAACCTAAATTAACTAACTACTAAGCTAAAGACGGAAAGACAAAAAGAATGAATTGGGGACATACTATTGGGAAAACTCAGTTGATTAAGATGATACCCTTAGGAAGAATCCACCTAGACTTCACTTGTTATCTAACACTGAACCAGCCGATTTATTCACTTGAGTTGATCCGTAGGATTCCCTAATTTATATTAAACCCTCTCTCGAGGTGAATAACGTTTAACCCTAGGTTGATTAATTGAAATCTCTTTCAAATTAAAACCCTAGAATCACATTAGCTCGATTTATGGACTCCCATATTAGGTTTCACCCTAATCTGATAAAATCTCATTACCCTATCTCTAAGCGCGCGATCAACTTCGTTTAATTATGCTAGATCTACTCTTAAGCAGGGACTTTTGCTCCACCACCTAAGCACATTCACCTTGAATTAATATCACGAAAATATTAACACAAGAATTAAGCACACATAATTAAGAACAAATCAAGTATTTATCATATAGTTCAAGAAAAAAATAACAGGATTCATCTAGGTTTCATCCCCTGTAGGTATCTGAAGGGTTTAGTTCATATCAATAAAAGAAAACATCTCAGAAGAAAAGATAAAACAAAACATAAGAAATACCTAAAACTCCTGAAGGAATTGAAGGAGAAATTTGTCGTCTTGAGTAGGATTCCAGCTTCTTGAGATGGATCAACTGGCTATCCCCGAGTAATTCCCACAAATCTAACCTTTCTGGCTCGACTCCTTGGTCTAGCTACCCGCTGGCTCTGGTAGAAGGTTTCTGCTGAACTCCGAACGTCCCCCAAAGGTTGGCCTCTAGGGTCTTTATATTGGCTTTGAGATGCCTTACTTGGCCTCTAAGTATTATAATTCAAGTAGAATTCCTACTAGGGTGCTTGAATAGGCTTTGGAATGTGTTTCATTGCCTCTAAGTACCCTATTTTGAATGAAATTTCTCTTTTTGTGGCAGGTACACGCCCTAGGGCACACGCCTGTGTGTTTCGTGGCCAGGCCGTGTGCAAGCCTATTGATGAGGTATGACCGTGTGAATCGTAGTCAGGCCGTGTTCAAACTTCTCTTACGAGGCACAGTCGTGTGGGCTTAAGTCCAAGTGCCGATTTCGTGATATGGCCCATTTGGTCCGTTTTAGGCCCGTTTCTCATTCTTTTCATCCTTAGGTGCTTTCCTGAGTATAAAACCTGAAAAGAAAGGATTAAGAGCACCTTTTTACACAATTCAGGGAATAAATCATCCAAAAGTATGCTAAATGTGGGAATAAAATATGTTACTTTTACGGTTTATCAAATACCCCCACACTTAAGCTTTTCCTTGTCCTCAAGCAAAATTCTCAACTTACAATTAAAACAAACTTTCCACAATTCATAATTCTTATCAACAATGTCTCATCATAATTCATAGATAATTTATACAAGGATAATTTAACTTAAAGACTCCTAAAGATTCAAATAGTTCTAAGTCATATATTTGTAGCATGAAAACATAGGTGTTTCCCTTTATCTAAGTAATTACCTTTAATTCAAAACTGACAAGGATTGACATTCTCACTAAAGATTCACTCAAAGCACTTGAAGTGTTTAAGGTTCAGAAAAAGCACTCATAAGTCAAACCTGAAAAGTTAATCCCATAGGCTTGCCTGAAAATTAAATCTCCACCACTATAATATGAGATGATACACAAATCAAAAGGTCTTTATCAGGGTTGTAACGGGGCTTAGGTTAAAGGTGTGGATAAAGGCTGAAATAGGAGGTTAGAATCGAGATTCACTTAACAAATTATCTAACTTTAGAAAAATGAACTAATAACCTGAATAATCACACGAAAATTTAAAATGCTAATAATACAAGCTTCTTCTTCAAGATGTTGAATTTAAACATGTAAGCTCTTAGAACTTAGAACTAATAATGAATGTACTTCATTTTTTTAAGAACAAATCAAATAAATACATAATATGAGAAAGAACCTTATCAACTGAAATAAAGTATTTAGGCAATTGATCAAATCAATTCTCGATAGAAGGGTAGTCAAATGAATGGTGATAACAAATACGAGCGGGGTTTTAGGTTAATTTTTTGGGGTGAATCAATAAAAAGGGTTGTTAGGATCAAAGGGTTCACTAAGGGTTAATTGTGAAGGTAGGCTTTTTAGTTGAGTGAGTGGGTTAAAACCTTGGTGCCTTTATCATCTCAGTATATCAAATCAAAAATGTGGTCTTGACATGTATAGTCGAGGCAAGTTCTAGAATAACAATTCAGTGTTGACACACTCATAATCAATAAAGTGAGCATGGAAAAGAATATATGCTCTAAAAAGCTCAAATCTCACAAAAATTATGGGTATTTGACATCAATCCCTGTAAATTTCAAACTTCAAGGTAATATTCAAATTCAGTTCAACAACCTAGAAAAATTTTTAATTATGAAAAATAGACTTATCATGCTTGATTCTCTAGTATCTTAAATTTTAAATCATCAATGCACAATTATCTATAACTCAATCTAAGACATATCAATAAAAATCATAAATCATTAGAAATTTCATCCTAATTAGTAATATGAGGAAATTACTTAAGAACTAGATATAATTCAGGGATTTGAGAATAATGCAAAAAGTTAGGCACTTTTACCCCCCACACTTAAGATGTACATTGCCCTCAATGTACAAGGATAGATAAATAATCATGTAATGATAAAATCAAAAGAGGAGGGGATAAGTGAAACTTCCTGAATTTTTTCTGGGATCACTATTCCCAGCCTGATTTGGAGGAGGAGGCGGTGGTGCTATGGTGGATGCCAACAGTCACTATGCTAGAGGAAGAAATTGGGAAACTCGTGAAGGATATAGCCAAGAATTAATAATAAGGATTCAAAATATACGAAATAAATATTTAAAGAAAAGAAAGCTAAAGTGAAGGAAAATAAACTTATAAGAATAGGTAAATGGACTGAGGAGTCCTTATTGTTGGATGGTTCACAAGGTGGGTGTTATTTCTAAGGCTTTGTTGAGCCGATAGTTGTGGTTTTGTGTGATTCCCTAGCAGCCTTTAGAACCTAAAACTAAAAAACTAAAGTAAAATAAACTAAATTAAGTAGAAGAGAAGTAAAGATAAAGAAATTGAAGCAAAAGAGAAAAGAAAAATAGAACTGAAAAGGTCTCGAAGACCCTTGGTGCGTTGAAGGGTTGAAGCGACCGACATGAACTTATGTAGATCGGTCTCCCATAGGGGCTTTGTTAGGTAGGGTAGGGGCTTTGTTAGGAGAAGAATGGTGGGGATGAAAGGTAATGAGAAGGAGGTGAAAAGAGGGAGGGGTGGGGGGATTTAAATAGAGTTTTAAATTCTGACACCTCTCCATGCCCATGGATTGTGGGCGTGTCGATTCACACAACTGTCTCGCATGGCCGTGTTGTGAGTCGTGTTATTTCCCCACGCCCATTTTTCAGACTAGACTGCCACGCCTGTTTTTGAGAAGTCAGTGTCAACCACGGTTGCGTCGCACGGCCATGGTGTTCTATCGGTGCCCGTGGGGTAGTGGTTGGGTCCGTGACTTTGAGATTTGATTCACCTCTGACTTGTATTTCTTTTGCCATTGTTAGTATGAAGATTTTATACTTCCATATAGCCATGGCCACGTGTGTAAGGTCGTGTGACCTAGGAATCTTCACTTTTGGTTAGTTTACAACTATGCATTCAGATTGAAGAAAAGAAAAGAAAATAAAAGAACATAAAAATGTAAAGTACTTAAGGTTAGTACTCGGGTTGCCTCCCGAGAAGCGCTTGTTTATAGTCTTAAGCTGGACTTTCCTTTTGTTTGTATACTCATGGTGGTTTGAAGGTTTGAACATCTTCCCTCATGCTGTCGATTTTATTTTCATGATAAAGTTTAAGTCGAGAAGCGTTTACCTTAAAAGTGTCGAATGTTGGATTGCTTATCTCGATGGTTTTGTAAGGGAAGATTTTGCATACCTCAAGAGGAGTTTCCTCATTTGTATTCAGGTTTGATGCGACCATGCAAGGATCTGCTTTATTTAACAGTACCTGATCTCCTATTTTGAAGTGGTTTGATGTTCCTACGAGCTCTTCTGGATGCTCCTTCGGTTTTACTTCGTGTTGTTTTGGTTCCTCTTTAAAGTGTGTCTTCCACTCTTTTAGTTTGTTGACCCTAAGGCTTTTCTCCTCATATTATTTTTCTTTTTGGGCAAAAGGTCCATGATCCGGCTCAGGTTTGTAACTTTGTGGTGTTTCCTGGGGTGAAAGTTGAACAAGTTGGTTATCAACTGAATTTTCTTTCTCACCTTCATCACTTGATGTTCTGGCCGAGTCAAGAGCTTGTAGACTGATTGATTCATCACCTACACGAAGAATGAGTTCTCCTGTACAAACATCAATCTTAGTCCTGGAAGTTGATAAAAAGGGTCTTCCTAAAATTAAATGAATCAATTATCCTCATCCATGTCTAAGACAACAAAGTCAACTGGGAAAATGAATTTATCAATTTTTACAAGAACATCTTCGATAATCCCCCTAGGAATTCTAATAGTTTTATCAGCTAATTGAATACTCATCCTAGTTTGTTTGGGTTTCCCTAGACCTAGCTGTTTAAACATTTTATAAGGCATGACATTTATACTTGCCCTAAATCAGCTAAAGCATTGTCAACAGTTAAACTACCAATTAAACATGGAATTGTAAAAATATATGGATCTTTTAGCTTCCGTGGTAGTCTATTTTGTAGAATTGCTGAGCACATTGAGTTTAGTTCCACATGTGACTCCTCATCTAACTTACGCTTGTTCGTCAAGAGTTGTTTGAAAAATTTCCTCGAATCTGGCATCTGTTATAGAGCTTCAAAAAGCGGTAAGTTAATATGTAATTTCTTTAAAAGTTTATGAAACTTACCCAACTGATCCTCTGTATCGTCTCTCTTCATTGCTTCGGGATAAGGTATGCCAGGTTGGTACTCTTTGATTACCGTTTTTGGCTTTTCTTGTGTTATCTCTACCTTACCTTCTTCTACCTCGTTTTCTTGTATTATGTCGGGTTCATCTAACCATGTACTATCACGAGCTGAGATGGCTTGGATTTGCTCCCTTGGGTTTTTCTCAGTGTTGCTTGGTAGATGCCCTTGTGGTCGTTTCGAAAATCTCTGATCGAATTTCAGAAACTATCTTATTAAATTGACCAACTGACTTAGTATGTTTTCCAACTTGGCTCTCGATCCTGTTGATTGATGCTTGTTGATTATCAAGCGTTGTCTCGATTTTTTGGAAACGAGTTTCTATGGCTGCCATGAATTTTGTCAGCATCTATTCAAGGTTCGGCTTCTTTTCTTATGGATAGGGCTGATTTTGAAAATTTTGAGGAGGTTGTTGTCTTTGATTTCATTGATTTTCTTGACCTCCATATGAAAAATTTGGGTGGTTCCTTCAACCTGGATTATAGGTATTACTATAAGGGTTATTATTAGGTTTGAAATTGTTACCTATATAGTTCATCTATTCGCTTTCTGTGCTCGGTTGGTAGGGTGGGTACTCAGGATTCGCCACACTTCCACTTGCGTTGCACTGTATTACTGGATGTACCTGCAAAGAACACAAACTATCAAGCTTTTTATTCATCATATCTACCTGTGTTGATAGCATGGTTAGTGTGTCGAGGTTGAAAACTCCGACCGATTTCGTTGGTTTTGTCCTTGTAACTTGCCACTGATAGTTATTCAGTGACATCTCTTCAATAAACTCGTAGGCTACTTCAGGAGTTCTATTGTTCAGGGTTCCACCGATGGCTGAATCAATTAGTTACCTCGTTGAGGGGTTTACACCGTTATAGAAAGTTTGGACTTGGAGCCATAAGGGTAAACCATGGTGCGGACACCTTCTCAAGAGATCCTTGTATCTCTTCTATGCGTCATATAATGTCTCTAAATCCATCTGCACAAAAGAAGAGATATCATTCTATAATTTGGCCATTTTGGCTGGTGGGAAATATTTTAATAAAAATTTTCGGTCATTTGATCCCATGTGGTGATTGTCCCTCGTGGTAACGATTTCAACCACTGCTTGGCGTTATTCCTTAATGAAAAGGGAAATAACTGAAGACGTATGGCACCATCAGAAACTCCATTTATTTTGAAGGTATCACAGATCTCTAAAAAATTAGCTATATGGGTATTCGGGTCTTTGTCCTACAAACCATCAAATTGAACAAATTGTTGAATCATTTGTATAGTGTTAGGCTTTAATTCAAAATTATTAGCAGCTATAGCAGGCCTAACAATACTCGATTTTGCTCCTATTAAATGAGGCTTAGCATAATCATACATAGTACGTGGAACATTGTTTTCTGCCACATCTTGTGGTGGTGGATTATTCTCGTCCATCCCTTTAGTAGGATTGGATCCGCCTTGTTGTTCTTCTTTTGTGTAATTTAGGGCTCGCCTAATTTCTCTGCGATTCCTGCGAGCGGTAGCTTCAATATCACTATCGTATACTAGTGGTCTTTTTGGGTTCCTTCTAGTCATAAACTAGAGGTACTTGTGTTGGGAAAGAAAGAAAATTTAGCTAAGTAAAAACTAAAATAAAATAAAAAATAAAAATAAAAATAAATTGCGAAAAAATAAAGATAATGGCTAAAGTAATAAAAAATAGAGCTTTCTTAATATTTTAGTTCCCCGACAATGGCGCCAAAAACTTGATCGTTGTTTTGTCGAGTTTTAAAATTTATAAAGAGAATGATCGAACCTGGAAACTAACTCTAACAACGACTTAAGGCAAGTGCACCTATCGAGCAGTAGTATAGCTTAGGCAAGACCGGATTGTCGAACCCAAAGGAACTAAAAGTACTAATACTAACCTTCTTTCAATTATTTAGCCTAAATATTAAGTGATTGATTATTTAATCTAAATAAACTAACTACTAAGCTAAAGACGCAAAGAAAAAAAGAATGAATTGGGGACATACTATTGGGAAAACTCAGTTGATTAAGACGATACCCTTAGGAAGAATCCACCTAGACTTCACTTGTTATCTAACACTGAACCAAACAATTTATTCACTTGACTTGATTCGTAGGATTCCCTAATTTATATTAAACCCTCTCTCGAGGCAAATAACGTTTAACCTTAGGTTGATTAATTGAAATCTCTTTCTAATTAAAACCCCTAGAATCACATTAACTTGATCTATGGACTCCCATATTAGGTTTCACCCTAATCCGGAAAAATCTCATCACCCTATCTCTAGGCACGAGATCAACTCTGCTTAATTATGCTAGATCTACTCTTAAGCAGGGACTTTTGCTCCACCACCTAAGCACATTCGACTTGAATCAATATCCCGAAAATATTAACACAAGAATTAAGCACACATAATTAAGAATAAATCAAGTATTTATCATATAGTTTAGAAAACAATAACAGGATTCATTTAGGTTTCATCCCCTTCAAGTATCTGAAGGGTTTAGTTCATAATAATAAAAGAAAACATCTTAGAAGAAAAGCTAAAACAAAACATAAGAAATCCCTAAAACTCCCTGAAGGAATTGAAGGAGAAATCCGCCGTCTTGAGTAGAATTCTGACTTCTTGAGATGGATCAACTGGATATCCCCGAGTAATTCCCACAAATCTGACCTTTCTGGCTCGGCTCCTTGGCCTAGCTACCTGCTAGCTCTGACAGAAGGTTTCTGCTGAACTCCGAATGTCCCCCAAAGGTTGGCCTCTAGGGTCTTTATATAGGCTTTGAGTTGCCTTACTTCGCCTCCAAGTATCCTAATTTAAGTAGAGTTCTTACTAGGGTGTTTGAATAGGCTTTGGAACGTGTTTCTTTGCCTCTAAGTACCCTATTCCGAATGAAATTACTCTTTTTACGGCAGGGACACGCCCTAGGGCACACGTCCGTGGTTTTCATGGCAAGGCCGTGTGCGAGCCTGTTGATGAGGTACGGCCGTGTGAATCATGGTCAGGTCATGTTCAGACTTCTCTTACGAGGCACGATCATGTAGGCTTAAGTTTAGTCGTGTCGATTTCGTGATATGGCCTATTTGGTCCATTTTAGTCCCGTTTCTTGTTCTTTTCATCCTTAGGTGTTTTCCTGAGTATAAAACATAAAAAGAAAGGATTAAGAGCACCTTCTTACACAATTCATGGAATAAATCATCCAAAAGTATGCTAAATGTGGGATTAAAATATGTTACTTTTACGGTTTATCAAACCATATCTGGGATATGGCATTGTATGAGCTATATGTGATTTCTGAGTATCTTTAGCAATTTGAAAAGGTTCAATGGGCAATCTCAAGATAAGAAATAATGTCTGAATGAGTTAAGTGACTCAGTTACGTACGAGATTCATACAAGTATTAAAAAGGGAAGTATTTGATGAATTCACTTATGATATTGAATATGTATACATTAAGAAAGGCTTGTGAGCTTTTATGTGCTTACTCATAGTTTGCTTATTGATGGAAATGGTGTTAATTCATGTGGTAATTTTATTTTTTTTATGGCTGACTAAGCTTTTAAAGCTTACCTTGTGTGTTCTTTCTTTGTTTTATAGATAATCAAAGCTAGCTCAGATTCGGGAATCATAAAGAACATCGTTACACTATCGATCAACTTGTTGGTACTTTTGGTGCTTTATAATTATGGTATATGGCATGTATAGGCTAGTGATAAGGTGATGTGTTTTGAGATATGATTTTAGCCATGAGATTTGGCTCATAAATAAAGTAAATGTTGGTGTGTATTTGACCATTTGAGTTGGCTTATTTTATGAGTTTAGTAAGTGAAATCTGATGTTTATAACTGGCCTTGTGTTTTGACATGTTTGTCATGGATGTTGTGAAGATTAATTAGTATGATTTCATGTTTAAAATAGATGATAAAATGATGAGAAAAATGCATAGAGAAGATAGGTGAAATTGTTGGTAATGGCATATTGTTTTAGTATAATTTGGATTATGATTTGAGTAGTGAAATGGATGGATTTTAAATGGCAAGATTTGTATAAGAAATTGCATGTTTTGATTGCCTATAAATGTATTGAAATGGTATGAAATGATTTGGTTTTGGTTTGCTTGAGGAGGGTGAGAAATGTAGCTTAAACCAAGCCAATTTGTGCCCCACACAGTTGAGCACACGAGCTTGTGACACGACCATGTGTCTGTTGTAACTTACTTAAAGAAGTCAATAAGTTACACAGCTTAGACACACGAGCATGTCTATTGGTCGTGTGTGACAAATGGGCTGGCACATGGGCGTGTGGCTGACAGTGTGACCCAAGTCAGCATACCCTTCAGATTTCACACGGCAAAGGCACACGGGCGTGTCTCCGACTGTGTGATGCAAGTCAGTATGTATGCCCTATTTCCACACGGCTTGTGACACGGGCGTGTCTGGTGGCTATGTGAGGCACACGAACTGTTCACACGGGCGTGTGATCCCTATATGAATGAAAATTTAATAAGTTTCCTGAAGTTTTCAAATGTTATTGGTTTAGTCCCGAACCTCTTCCAAGCATGTTTTAATGTCTCGTAGAGCCTTATAATGAACAATGGGACTATGTTGGATTGATGTTTATGTATTAATGGATTCTTGGATGAAAATGTATGTTTTATGTTGTGATTTGATAGATAATGCCTCGTAACCCTATTCTAGCGACAGATGTGGGTTAGGGGTGTTACATTTTATTGGTATTAGAGCTACAATTTAGTCGATTCTAGGACTAACGTAGCGTGTGTGAGATTCTAGCTATACATCCCATATATATACTTTGCGATAGTGTGATGATTCCTGACAGCTTAAATTGTGTTTTCGTATAGTAATGGATTCCGAAAGAGCTGTAGCTAACGATGTAGAGAGTAACGCGCCCACTTTTGCTCAAAGGGAGCGCAATCTGACTCTAGGCCTATATTTAGTAGCCATGAGGGAGAGGCTAAACAAGCCTTTTTCCAGATGATGAGTGAGTGGTTTACATAGTTCATTCGAACAAATGCAACTACTCAACAACCTCCACCCCCACGTGTTCCTCAACAAAACTTTGTTTTTCCCTAAGTTATAGATCCGATACGATTGAATAACCGCCAATAGATAAGATTCAAAAACATAGGGCTAAAGAGTTTCGAGCTACTGTTGATGATGATGCGGATAGAGCTGAGTTCTGGCTCGAAAATACAATCAGAGTATTTGAGAAATTGTCTTGTACTCTTGATGAATGTATCATATGTGTTGTGTCTTTGTTGAGAGATAATGCGTACCATTGGTGGAAAACATTGATATCTGTGGTTCCTAGAGAATGGGTTACTTGGGAGTTTTTCCAATCTGAATTATGGAAGAAGTACATCAGTCAAAGATTCCTTAATTAGAAGTATAAAGATTTTCTGGAGTTAAAACAAGGTCAGATGACTATCACTGAGAATGAAAGAGAATTCGTACGGTTAAGCAAGTATGCCCAGGAATATATTTCCATTGAAGAAATCATCTACAAATGATTTGTAGATGTAACATCCCAAAATTAGGCCTAGAAGAATTGGGCCAAATGGGCCTTAGGCATAGGTGCTTTTAAAAATTTTTTAGAACAAGAGAACAGCATTAGTGCAAGTTGGATCTAGTAGATGAGTGATTTTGGAAGGTTAGGGGGCTTCTATGAAGTCCCGGGGTCAAACTTTGGCTTTAGGAAAATTTTGGTTTTAGGTGAATAAAACCTTGAGAGTTAGTAGTAGGGTTTAAGAATAAAATGTGGAGAAAAATGACACAAGTTGAGTGTGTGGTGTAGTGGAAAAGTGACGCCACATAAGAGGCAAAGGGGTGACGCCAAAAAGGAAGGAAGGAGGTCCAAGGTTCAAGTCTTGGCTATTGCATTTTGGATTTCTTTTTAAATGGACTCTAGAATTTTGCCATAGGGTTATATTTAGTTGCGCATGATTTTAGACACAAGAAAGTGAGTGGTCTAGTGGCAAGGCATCATTAAGGGTGCAAAGGAGCCTAGGTTCGAATCTCATGAAAAGCAAGGAATATTTATTTTATGGATTGACGGAAGAGTTTGAGTTGGATTTAAACTCTCTCGACGGAGGGATCCCACATTGGAAAGATACAAAGAAGGAAGATGAGAAGCTAGCTATATATAGAGCATTCTATGAGGAGAGTTAATATACCTTGGTGGGCGTTTGGGTGCAGACCTAGAGGATAATCGCCAATAGTAGCGAAGGAAGGGCTACTAGAACGTGAAGTACACGGTAAGGGTATGGTGAGGTTTTGGTTTTTGATAAGTACGTATTAAAGCTTTGGTTAATCGCTAGTAATGTCGATTGTAGGTTCGTGACTATAGGGTTTGCAGCGCGCGTGGTTACCAGGTGTATACAAACACTACACACATGAAATCGGTAATGTCGAAAAGCCGAAAGTGGCTAAATAGGCTCGGTAGGCCCTGAGGCTAAGTTTGATGAAATGGTTTGGTTGGTTATACGAATTGAATTAGTCATGCATGATACATGAATTGGATTTGTTTTGGGCCTAATGGGCCGTAAGGGAATGATTTGGGTTTGATGGGCTTATGGGAACGTAGACATGTATGTTAGCATTTATGAACCTTAGGTCTAGTTTGAACAACTCTTAAATTCCATAAGACTCAATTTTAATTAAACATGTCTGTGAACAAGTCGCAAGGTTGGAGTGTGGCAACGGGCGTACGCATGTCTAGGACTGGATCTAGGGAGACGTTGGTACTTAAGCGGCCCTAGTGGCCCACCTCTTCTTTTCTGGAATCTTACCTGGTGTGTAGTGTTTGTTCACTTTAGCCGCGGAGACTTGTTGATGGGCCAAAGTTCATAGCTAAAACCCGAAAGAGACCGAATACCGCCTGATTTGCAAAATTACCAAAATACCCGGTTTGCAAAATTACCGGAATACCCCGACTTGTGAAATTATCGAAATACCCCTAAATTGTGAAATTGCCAAAATACCCCCAGTTTATGAAATTATCGAAGTACCCCCGATTTGTGAAATTACCGAAGTACCCCTGATTTATGAAATTACCAAAATACCCTCGATTTGCAAAATTATCGAAATACCCCTAATTTGTGAAATTACCAAAATACCCCTGGTTTGCAAAATTATCGAAATACCCCTGAATTGTGAAATTACCAAAATACCCCTGTAGGGTAGAATTACGAAAATACCCCTGGATAGTGAAATGACGAAAATACCCCTATGTGACATTCCATATTCGGGCCTAACTTTTAGGCCGGGTTTGGGGTGTTACAATAGATGGTTTGAATGAAGATATAAAATTACGTGTCAGAATTCTAGAGTTGAAAGAATTTGTCATTCTAGTTGATATGGCTTGTAATGCCGAGGATCTTAGTAAAGAAAAGAGAAAGGCAGATTTAGAAGCTCAAGACTCGAGAAAAAGATCAATGAGTAAGCGGTATCAATCTTCATTGAAGAAATTATGAGACTCGTTTAATAGTTATAATGCATTAGTGGGACATTCAAACAAAGATCATGAAAGGCAACATTCGAGCTTTAAAGCTCCGGCTATCTAGATAGCTAGTGTTGGGAGTGTGAAACCAAATATACCCAAATGTAGATAGTATGGAAAATGACATTTCGGTGAGTGTAGATTGAATTATCGGGCTTGTTTTAAATCTGGATCATTAGAGCATTTTATCAGAGATTACCCAAAGTTAGTTGAAAAGATAATGCTCAAAGTATGAGGCCGACTAATACTGCAGTTAGAGAAAGACCACCTAGATATGCTGGTAATGTGAGTGGTAGTTAGAGAGCGACAAAAGACTCTATTGTGAGGTCTGAGGCATGAGCACCTGCCCGAGCTTATGCTATCCGTGCATGGGAGGAGGCATCCTCTATGGAGGAGGCATCCTCGATACTAATATGATTATCATAAATCAAGGATGACTTTGCTCGTGTCTCACTGAATTTGTGATTAGAGTATCGAACCCCTTAGGAAAATGTGTTTTGGTTGACAAAGTCTGCAAGAATTGTCCGTTAATGCATCGAGATTTCTATTTTTTGGCTATTCTGATGCTGTTACTGTTCGATGAATTTGAAGTGGTTTTGGCTATAGATTGGTCATCGTTGGTTTGTCGAGTCTTAAAATTTATACAAAGAATGATTGAACCTGGAAACTAACTAAGACAACGATGGAGGCAAGTGCACCTATCGAACAGTAGTATAGTTTTGGCAAGACCGAAATGTCGAATCCCAAAGAAACCAAAAGTAGTAAAACTAACTCTCTTTTTATTATCTAGCATAAGAATTAAGGGAATTTGTTGTTTAATCTAAATTAACTAACTACTGAACTAAAGACTCTAAGACAAAGAAGAATGAAATTTGGAAAATAACTTGAGGAAAAACCAATTGATTAAGACGACACCCAAGGAAGAATCCATCTAGACTTCACTTGTTATCAAACACTGAACCAGCCGATTTATTCACTTGACTTGATCCGTAAGATTCCCTAACATATATTAATCCCTCTCTTGAGGTGACTAATGTCTAACCTTAGGTTGATTAATTGAAATCTCTTTCTAATTAAAACCCTTAGAATCACATTAACTCAATCTATTGACTCCCATATTAGGTTTCACCCTAATCCGGTAAAATCTCGTCACCCTATCTCTAGGCACACGATCAACTCCGCTTAATTATGCTAGATCTACTCTTAGGCAGGGACTTTTTCTCCTCCACCTAAGCACATCATACTTTAATTAATATCCTGGAAATATCAACACAAGAATTAAGAACACATAATTAAGAACAAGTCAAATATTTATCATATAGTTCAGCAAACGATAACAAGATTCATCTTAGGTTTCATCCCTCGGTATCGAGGGTTTAGCTCATAACAATAAAAGAACACATCTCAAAAGAAAAGATAAAACAAAACATAAAAAATCCCTATAACCCCCTGAAGGAATTGAAGGAGAGATCCTCTATCTTAAGTATAATTTTGCTTCTTGAGATGAATCAACTAGCTATCTTCAAGTAAATCTCCACAAATATACCCTCTTTGGCCTAGCTGGACGCCTCCTGACTAAAACCCTGGTTCCCCCCTTTTAGGTTATACTTAGGGTGTTTATATAGGCTTTGGAATATGTTTCTTCACCCCTAAATATCCTAATCCGAGTGAAATTTCTCTTTGTCACGATAGGGACATACCCATGGCACATGCCTGTGTGAATCGATTTCAGGCCGTGGTCGATTCTGCTGAAGAGACATGCCCGTGTGTTTCAAAGTTCAGGCCGTGTTAGAGTAAATTAGGGAGGCACGGTCGTGTTGTATTGGGTCTAGGCTATGTCAATTTCTATTTTGACCCAATTTGGTTCGTTTTAGGCCCGTTTCTCGTTCTTTTCATCCGCCGGTGCTCTCATAAGTATAAAACATGAAAACAAAGGATTAAGACACCAAATTACATAATTCAAGGCTTAAATCATCCAAAATTATGCTAAATGTGGGCCTAAATTACGTTACTTTTACGGTTTATCAATTGGTTAACGATGCATGGTGCTGTAGTGAATTGTAGACAAAAGACAATTGAACTAAAGTGTCAGAATATTGAGACTATTAGAATTGAATCTGATGATCTAAATAGTTTGCCAGTTGTAATCTCATCTATGTTAGCTCAGAGACCTGTGAGAAAGAGGTGTGAAGCTTACCTTGCTTATGTACTTGATACAAAAGTGACCGAAGCAAAGATTGAATCAGTACCATTTGTGTGTGAATATCTAGATGTATTTCCTGAAGAGTTACCGGGTTTACCACCTGTCAGAGAAGTTGAATTTGGTATTGAATTAGTACTGGGTACAACGCCAATATCGATCGCTTCATACCGAATGACCTCGACAGATTTAAAAGAATTGAAATCTCAGTTGCAAGAGTTTACAGATAAAGTTTTGCTAGGCTGAGTTTTTCGCATTGGGGTGCTCAGGATCGCTGCAAAACAGTCTAGTTTTAAAATTTATAAAGAATGATCAAACTTGTAGACTAACTATGACAACGATAGAGGCAAGTGCACCTATCGAACAGTAGTATAGTTAACACAAGAATATCTTATCGAACCCAAGGAACCTAAAAGTACTACTATTCACTTTCTTTCTATTATTTAGCCTGGAATATTGAGTGATTGGTTGATTTATCTAAAACTAATGAAATACTTAAACTAAAATGCAAAGATAAATGAATAAATTGGGAAAAGACTTTGGAAAACTCAGTTGATAAAGATGATACCCTCAGGAAGAATCCACCTATGACTTCACTCATTATTTATCCCTAAACCATATGATTTCCTTACTTAGCTTGATCCGTGAGACTCCCTAACCTATATTAAACCTTCTCTCGAAGCGAATAACGTCTAACCTTAGGTTAATTACTGGAACTCTCATTCTCTTATAATGACCCCCTAAGGAAGCAGTAAATCGATCAATGGATTCCCATATTAGGTTTCACCCTAATCTGGAAAAATCTCGTAACCCTATCTCTAGGCACCTGATCAACTCCGCCTAATTATGCTAGATCTACTCTCAGGTAGGGTCTATTCCTCCTCCACCTAAGCACATCATATTAAATTAAGCAACATAATTAAGAACAAACTAAGTATTTATCATATAAATTCATAAAATAATAACAGAATTCGCCATAGCTTTCATCCCATTCAGGTATCTGAAGGGTTTAGTTCATAACTAAATAAGAAAACACCTCAAGAGAAAAGATAAAACAAAACATTAGAAATCCCTAAAACCCCCTAAAGGAATTGAAGGAGAGATCCTCCATCTTGAGTAGAATTCTGGATCTTCGAGATGGATCAACTGGCTATCTTCGAGTAATTCCCTAAATGAGTAAAGCTCTGGCAGAAAACTCTACTAAAACTTGACGCTCTTGAATAGCCGCCTTGGGGTGTTTATATATATTTTTGGGATGCTTTACTTGGCTCCTAAATACTTATAATTCAAGCATAATTTGTTCCTAGGTGTTTAAGTAGACTTAGGATTGTGTTTCTTGGTCCCAAGCATCCTAATCTGAGTGAAATTGCTCATTGCCGCGGCAGAGGGCACGGTCATGGCACTCCCGTGTAAGTCGTCTTCTAGCTCGTGTATCTATTCTGTTGATTTAGGCATGGCTGTGGCATGGCCATGCACGTCGGGGTATAGGCCGTGCTTCAAGTCTATCAATTGGGGCATGGTCATGTAAATCGTGGCATGGCCATGTGAAGTGAATGGCAAGGCAGGGCCGTGTGGCTTGAAGTCCAGGCCGTGTCGATTTCTTGTGTTGGCCCAATTTGGTTGTTTTAAGCCTGTTTTATGTTCTTTTTATCCTTAGGTACTTTCTTGAGCATAAGACACGAAAAGAAAGGATTAAGAGCACTTTTTTTACATAAATAGAGGATAAATTCATCCAAAAGCATACTAAATGTGGGATTAAAATATGTTACTTTTACGGTTTATCAAATACCCCCACACTTAAGCTTTTGCTTGTCCTCAAGCAAATTTCTCAACTTATAATTAAAACGAACTTCCCACAATTCATAATTCCTATTGACAATGTCTCATCATAATTCATAAATAATTTATACATGGATAATTCAAGTCAAAGAGTCCTAAAGATTGAATTACGATAAGTCATACCTTTGTAGTATGAAAACATAGGTGTCTCCCCTTATCTAAGTAATTACCTTTAATTCAAAATCGACAAGGACTAACATCCTCACTAAAGATTCACTCAAATCACTCAAAGGTGTTTAAGGTTCAAGAATAAGCACTCTAAATTGAACCTGAAAAGTTACAGGCTTGCCTGAAAATCAAATCTCCACCACTGTATATGAGATGATACACAAATCTAAAGGTCTTTAATCAGGGTTGAACGGGGCTTGGGTTAAAAGGTGTGGATAAAGGCTGAATTAGAAGGTTAGAATCGAGACTGACTTTACAAATTGTCTAACTAGAAACACTGAACTATATATGAATATTGACTTCTAATGAAAACTAATAATACACTATTGATAATTACTCTATAATAAGGAGTATTTTGATAATACTTTAATACGAGCTTTTTCAACAATTGGAGTTTAAATGCTCTAAGCTCTTTTGTATACTACTAATATTGAATAAACTTGGATTTTTTTTAAGAACAAACTAAAACAAACATAATAGAAGGAACTTTGATAATTGAAATAACCTAATTCGGTAATTGATCAAATCAATTCTCGATAGAGGGGTAGTTAAAGGAATGTTGATAACAAATACAAAGGGATTTTGGGTTAATATTAGTGGGTGAGTCAATAAAAAGGTTGTTAGGATTTAACGGGGTTCACTAGGGGTTAATTTGTATGGGTAGGCTTTTTAGTGTAGTGAAAGGGTTAAAAACCTAGGTGCCTTATTATCTCAGTGTATCAAATCATTAATGTTGTCTTGACATGTATAAATGAGGGAAGTTCTAGAATAACAGTTCAAAGTTGACACACTCATAATCAATTAAAGTGAGCATGAAAAAGAATATATATGCTCTACAAGGCTCAAAATCTCACAAAAATTATGGGTGTTTTGACATCAATCCTTATAAATTTTGAACTTCAAGGTGATACTCAAATTCAGTTCTGTAACACCCTAAAAATTTGAGTATTTAAATTTGCATAATTTTGGTGTTTAGATTTTAAAGGAAAAATCTTTTATTTTAATTTGGTGTTTATTGAAATCTTGAGAGGGTAAAGCATAATTTGGAGAAGAAATAAAATTTATTAAAGTGAGATTTATGGAAGTGAAACAAAGGTGATTAAGACTTAAGCTAAATTAAGTGCTAAAAAGTGTCATAAAATGAGCATATGGCATGGTGGAGATTGGCGCATGGGTTCAAGTAAGAGGAAGAGGTTCAATCCCTTGTATAGCACCTAGATAAAATTTTGTTTTAATTTTACGCTCATGGCTATGAAGTGTCGGCAAGGGACATATAAGGAAGGTGTTGACCATGTATTTTTGGTTAGTGTATCAAGGGATTAAGGTAACAACTAACATATGGTATGAAATCAAAAGTTTAAGGAAAGATAGGGGGACATAAGGCACTTATCAAGGGAAAATTTGGAAAGAAATAATGGCCAATTGACCATAGGTGGACGGCAATATTGGTAGGGGAGGAGAGCCAAAATTTTGTTAGTTTGGCAAAAATCTCATTCTTTTCTCTTTGGTTAACCTTTGCACTTTGTGCAGAATTTTATTCCTCTCCTTTCAATATCCCTTTTGGTAGAATTTTGCACTTGGTTAAGCCAATATCTCTTGACCATTTGGTCACTTTTATTCATTTTGTTAACTTTCTTTTGTATTCTCCTTGTCGAAATCACCTATACCAAAATCAATCTCTTTCTTTTTCTTTGCCATGGCGAATATACCAAGCACCTAAGTTCATATTTTTCTTTTCTTTTTCTTCTAATCTCCTTGAAATCAAAACATCATCACCATCATCCTTTCGTTCTTATACTATTTCTTTTCAATCGAAAATTTTCTCCATCTTCACTCTCTTGGCGAATGTTATTGTGCCTATAAGCCAAAAATTATTTTTCCATTCTTAATCTTTTATAGCCGAATCTTTCATCAATTTAGACACCATTCTCCATCTTTTTCTTTTCGATTGTGGATCATAGGTAAGGGTTTTTCTTTTCCATTTTCGTTTTAATAAGTGATATTATGGCGAATGTCATTAGATTATTGAAGGTCTTTTTGGATTGATATGGCATTCATATTAATAACGTTTCTTCGTTATTATTTAGTGCAATAACGGAGATCGGAACTCAAGAGATCGGGAGAAACGTTGGAGCGTTTTATTTTGGTAAGGAAATCAAATCTCTTTAAATCTCTAGTATTATTGATATTATTTTAGATCTAACTAAATTCTTTTGGATCTTGAAGATCATCAAGATAGGGAAGAAAAGGCGGTGTTTAGTTATCGTAAGAGGGTGGATCTGTAAATCCCCATTCAAGCGAAGAGCGGTTTCGCAATCGGATTTTCCAGGGTTGTGGGCCATCTTAGAAAGAAGTCCATTATTCAAGTAGTACGAACCTCGGAGTCAGTTATCGTTGGTGGATTCTCGTGACTAGTGAATCGATAAACGAAGGAAAACCGAAAATCAAGTGATTCAAAATCAAGAGGGTAAGATTTTGGATCCATTAACAAATAAGATTATTTTTGAATTAGTTGTCTAACGAATCGAAATATATTTTAGGTGCCGAGGAGCGAGAAGGGATAATACTCACGGTATCGAGGTGTGTAATTTCACCCTCATTATTTTTGGGTTGTATGTCAAATTTCGGTATGGTAGAAAAATCGTAAAAACGACTAGATCGGTAAAAGCACAAAAATTGATATTTTGACGAAATACGTAAAAACGACTAAATCGTGAAAATTACGAAAACGCCCTCAAGAAATTAATTGTTATTATGAAAATTTGATGTTTCGTGAAAATGGGCCGTAAATACTCTAGTTCGTGAAAATGGGTAGTAAATACTCTAGTTCGTGAAAATGGGCAGTAAATACTCTAGTTCGTGAAAATGGGCCGTAAATACTCTAGTTCGTGAAAATGGGCCGTAAATACTCTAGTTCGTGAAAATGGGCCGTAAATACTCTAGTTCGATAAATTGGGCCATAAATACTCTAGTTCGTTAAAATTTAGCCAAAACGCTCTAGTTTGGTAAATGGGCCAAAGCCCACTAAATTGCTAAATGGATAAATTGCTATAATTATGGGCCAAATGAAATGTCATTGATAAACCCACCATGTTATGTATTGATAATAAATTTTATATTTTTAAAGTACATGTATAATTGCATGGGTGGGATTTATGAAGAGAAGAATGGCTGATTGCCACAATATCGGCTTATTGCCTCTAGTTCGGTGGTTTCGCCACAATATCGACTTATTGCCTCTAGTTCGGTGGCTCGCCACAATATCGACTTATTGCCTCTAGTTCGGTGGCTATGCCACGATTATAAAAAGGCTTAATGCCTACGATTGGTGTGATGGCGGGGTGGGTTGACTTGATCCCCACGGTGTGATGGTTGGTACAGGGGTGTTAGCGGATGGATATTAGGTTTGGGTTGGGAATTACATTTTTTTATGCATTATTAATTATTTTAAATTCATGATATATTATTGAATTACGAATTGGGCTCAAGCCCAACATAATATCTTGACAACTGGCCCAATAATGGTGGTAAGTGAGTTACACTTCGAGTTCTAAGTAACTCACCCTTTAATTTCTTTCCATCTCGGGTAATGGAAACCGATGTGGACTTAATGAGGATGACTTCGTGGAGGCCATCTTGCTAAATAAGGGTTATTTAAATTCGAACTTTTAATTATTATTTTTACTATTTTGGGATGTTGTAATAAATGGCCTCTATAAATAACTTATGGATTTTATGTGTGTTGGAATTTAAACTTTATTTGGGCTTTTAAATCGTAATGTGATTTATGATGCTTTACTAAAATGAACTTGGGTTTTCAAAGTATATGGAATTCTTTTATAAATAATTCTTTTTTTGTTAACTCTTTAACAAATTTCCTAACGGTTTTAGATAACACAATGATTTTCAACTAAATGTTTTTAAATATTTATCAAAATCTAATACTCTACAAATTTTAAACTCAGTAAACAATATTGTAGTTTTCAACTCATTAAGGATTTAAGAATAGTTCGAATCATGTAACAAACCAAATCTAGTCTCAACGCATAGACCGGGTTTGGGGTGTTACATTTAGTAATATCGAGCCAGGTTTCAAAAACTCTACTGTGGTTTGGGTTCAAAAATAATTTCGGTATGAAAACGTTCAATGATATTTTAAAGATCAAGATGGCACCACAAGCATCCAAGCAACAAGTCAAGTAAGTATTATTGCTTAATGATTACTATGATATGATCATAGGAACACTCTAGAACTTCTAGTTTTAGATGTGAAAAGCGTAGAGATTGAGACTATAGGACACGTTATAAAAACAACTTTATATCTCAAATCTCATAAAATATCGTTAATAAACACCAAACAAAATTACGATTCATAAAACTTGTAATCGGATAAACGAACAAGCAATCATGAGTACAAGAGGACGTGGTCGTGGGCCAGTAGAGCGTGGGCGTGGTAGAGGCCGAGGTGCTACTACCAAGCACCAAATCATATGCAGTGGACCTTTTGCGTCAATAGAAAGTGAGACCGGATCACGCGATCACATGGAAGAAGATCATGCATTGACTCAAGCAATGCTACGAGTCTTGGAAAGGGTCATTGGAACTAGAATTGGGCCAACAACTCGTGGGTCAATTTGGAGAGCGACTTAAGGCGAATAATGCGAAGTTTTCAGAGGAGTCTCGGTGTAGCTCCAAATGTGGCGAATCTTGGCTCAAGTCGTGGAACGGATTATGGATGATATGGAATGCACGGTGAGCAAAAACCGAGAGGGCTGTATCCTTATTGAGAGATGAGGCGACGGTGGTGGCTCATCGCTCGAGAAAACCAAGCCGCAGCGATTAACGGGAATTCTTTAAAGCCGCCTTCCAAGGAAAATACGTCGAACGAGCTATGTAGATGCCCGAAGGAAGGAATTTTGAATCTTGTCCAAGGAAGTAAGACCGTGGCAAGATATGAAGTCGAGTTTTTACGCCCGAGCCGTTATGCCCGGACAATTGTAGCAACAGATCATGAACGCGTGTACGCTTTGAGGATGGACTTAATGATGAGTGAGGGTTCGATTGCTCATGACAAGTTAGAAATTTTTCGACTCTTGTGGAGAAGGCCAAAATAGTCGAAGAGGCTAAGAACTCGAGCAGCGTAACCGAGAAAGATCCCAAACAAGAGAGAGACACAGTGATCTGGTTCTTCCAAGAGATTCGGAAGAAACCCGAAATGATGAATCGATTCAAAGCGAGAACCCATTAGCAAATAATCGAAGTCGAGATTGCACCGAGTGTGGGAAAAGGCATTTTGGGAATCTTTGGAGGAAAGCGGGTGCATGCTACAAATGCGGTTCAATGGAACATCAATACAAAAGTTGTCCTCGACGAATGGATACGACTCAAGAAGTCCATAATAATGATGCCTGGTAGGCCGGGTAATCAATGACCACCGAGAGGTCGTGGACCGGTCGTGGTGGTAATGAAATTGGTGGTGGTCAAGGTGCACCGGTCGAGGCAATGGTAATAGAGGAAATGCGATGCAAGACGACTGGATTGGTTTATGCGATTAGACGCCACAAGACGGCAATGCACTGATGTGATAACCCAGACGTTCTTCATTTTGATGTACATTATTGCCTTAATAGATATTGGCTCTACTCATTCATATGTATCTAGTGCCATATCCGGAAATCAATTTAGAATCAAATTATCGAAAATGAGATGACAAGAATCAGTCCTTTAGGACGATCGAGAATCGTTAATAAAATATTTAAAGACGTGCCCTTAAAAATCCAAGAGGAAGTATTCTTAGCAAATTTGATGGAACTACCTTTCGTGAGTTCGATCTCATTCGGCATGGATGGTTGGTTAACCATCGAGCGCAATTGGATTGTCTTTGAAAAACGAATGTCGAGAAGGACCGGATGATAAGGAAATCATAATGATTGGTGAACGAAAGAACTATCGGCAAATGTGGTATCGCATTAAAAGCGGAGAAGTTAGTGCGGAAAGGGCACGGGCATTCCTAGCCTTTATCGTGCTTTGGATGCCAAAGAATTATCTGTGAATGATGTGAGGACGGTGAAGGAATTTCCGATGTATTTCTCAAGAACTTCTGGTATACCTCGGATCGAGAAGTAGAATTTGGCATTGAGCTTTTTTCGACGGCTCCGGTGTCCATTGCTCCCTATAGAATGGCACCAGAAGGAGTTGGTGAGCTCAAAGCTCAAATTCAAGAATTGCCGGATCGGGATTCATTCGACCAAGTGTGTCTCCGTGGGGAGCACCGGTTTTGTTAAATCAAGAAGAAGGATGGATCGATGCGTATGTGCATTGACTACGAGCGATTGAATAAATTGACGATCAAGAATCGGTATCTCTCTGAGAATTGACGACTGCTTGATCAATTGAAGGGAGCTTCAGTTTTCTCCAAAATTGATTTAAGGTCGGGTTATCACCAGCTTAAGGTAAAAGAAGCGGACATTTATAAGACGGCATTTCGGACACGTTACGGACACTATGAGTTTGTAGTGATGCCGTTTGGATTAACCAATGCACCAGCTGCATTTATGGACATGATGAACCGAGTCTTCCAACCATATTTAGACCGGTTTGTGGTAGTGTTCATAGATGATATATTGGTTTATTCGAGAAATGAGGAGGAACATGACCAGCATTTACGGATAGTATTACAATTACTTCGTGATAAGCAATTGTATGCCAAATTTGGTAAATGCGAATTTTGGCTAAAGGAGGTGACTTTCCTTGGTCATGTAGTATCAGCCGAAGGAATAAGGGTGGATCCTCGGAAAATTGAGGCTATTCTGGATTGGAAGCCACCAACATCAGTAGCTGAAATTCGGAGTTTCTTAGGCTTGGCTGGATACTATAGACGCTTTGTAGAGGGGTTTTCATTGATTGCTGCACCCCTAACTAAACTGTTGCGAAAGGGAGCTCCGTACATCTGGACTGAAAAGCAGCAAGAGAGTTTTGAAAAATTGAAGAAGATCTGATGAAGCTCCAGCTTTAATTCAACCCGAGGTGGAAAAGAATTCACTGCTTATTGTGATCGTCTCACACGGGTGCAGGTTGTGTGTTGATGCAAAATGGAAAGGTGGTGGCCTATGCTTCTCGTCAATTGAGACCACACGAAGTAAACTACCCTACTCATGATTTGGAGTTAGCTGCCGTTGTCTTTGCTCTAAAGATTTGGAGGCACTATCTCTATGGTGAGAAGTCCATAATCTACACGGATCACAAGAGTCTTAAATACCTCCTTACCCAGAAGGAGTTGAATTTAAGACAAAGAAGATGGGTAGAATTGTTAAAAGATTATGATTTCTCCATCGAATACCATCCCGGAAAGGCTAACGTGGTAGCCGACGCGTTAAGTCGTAAGGCGGTATCTGAATTAAGAGCTCTATTTGCCCATTTGAGTCTGCTGACGAGGATGGCGCTTGTTAGCGAACTTCGTGAAGCGGCGTGGTTGGAACAAATCAAGGAAAAAATGTACATCGATGAGAAGTTGGGACCTTTATCGACAAGTTGAAAATGGCGAAATTGAGGATTTTGGAATAAACACGGAGGTGTGTTGTGCTTCGAGGAAGAGTATGCATGCCTAAGGATTTAGATCTCGAGGCAACCGATTCTACGGAGGCGATAGTAGCCCTTACGCTATGCATCCCGGAGGAAATAAGATGTATCGAGATCTCCGTGAATGTGATTGGTGGCGTGGTTGAAGCTTGAGATTACAGAGTTCGTGGGAAAATGTTTGACTTGTCGACAAGTGAAGCGAACACCAATTACCGTCTGGATTGTTACAACCGATAAAGATTCCTCTTTGGAAATGGGAGAGGATAACTATGGATTTTGTTAGTGGGTTACCGTTAACACCTACTAAGAAAAATTCCGTTTGGGTAATTGTTGATCTACCGACGAAGACCGCTCATTTCTTGCCGTTCAGACGGATTATTCTTTGCGAAATTGGCGAAACTTTACGATCCGAAATTGTGAGGTTACATGGGGTACCTGTATCTATTATATCGGATAGGGACCCTAGGTTTACATCACGATTTCGAAAGCTCGCATGAAGCCTTGGGAACAAAGTTGAATTTCAAGACGGCTTTTCATCCTCGGTCGATGGTCATCGAGAGAGTAATTCGGATATTGGAAGATATGTTAAGAGGATGTGTAATCGACTTGAGGGTAGTTGGGAGGATTATCTACCACCGCGTAATTTGCGATAACAACAACCTATCGCCTAGCATTGAGATGGCACCTTACGAGGCATTGTATGGTCGTAAGTGTCGCTCTCCTATTTGTTGGTGAGTTGGGCAAAAGATGATGTTAGGTCCCGAGATGATATCCGAGACCGAGGATAAGGTAAAAGTTATTCGAGCACGGTTGAAAGAAGCCTCGGATAGATGTAAGTCGTGACGCAGATCTGAAGCGGAGGGACATCGAGTATAGTGTGGGAGATATATTGGACCTTATCGTGTGCTGAAGCGTGTTGGTCCAGTGGCATATCAGATTGAGTTACCTCCGGAGTTAGATCAAATTCATAATGTCTTTCATGTTTCCATGTTGAGGCGTTATAGATCGGATCCTTTGCACATTATACCGGTAGAAGAATTGGAGCTGAATCCAGATTTGTCCTTTGAAGAAGAACCAGTGGAAATCCTAGACCGAGATGTCAAGGTATTAAGGAAGAAAACTGTACCGTTGGTCAAAGTTCTATGGCGTAACCACGGAGTGGAAGAAGCTACGTGGGAGCCAGAGGATGCAATTCGGCAGCAATACCCTCACCTTTTTCAACTGTAAATTTCGAGGACGAAATTTTCTTTAAGGAGGGTAGAGTTGTAACACCCTAAAAATTTGAGTATTTAAATTTGCATAATTTTGGTGTTTAGATTTTAAAGGAAAAATCTTTTATTTTAATTTGGTGTTTATTGAAATCTTGAGAGGGTAAAGCATAATTTGGAGAAGAAATAAAATTTATTAAAGTGAGATTTATGGAAGTGAAACAAAGGTGATTAAGACTTAAGCTAAATTAAGTGCTAAAAGTGTCATAAAATGAGCATATGGCATGGTGGAGATTGGCATGGGTTCAAGTAAGAGGAAGAGGTTCGAATCCCTTGTATAGCACCTAGATAAAATTTTTGTTTTAATTTTACGCTCATGGCTATGAAGTGTCGGCAAGGGACATATAAGGAAGGTGTTGACCATGTATTTTTGGTTAGTGTATCAAGGGATTAAGGTAACAACTAACATATGGTATGAAATCAAAAGTTTAAGGAAAGATAGGGGACATAAGGCACTTATCAAGGGAAAATTTGGAAAGAAATAATGGCCAATTGACCATAGGCTGGACGGCAATATTGGTAGGGGAGGAGAGCCAAAATTTTGTTAGTTTGGCAAAATCTCATTCTTTTCTCTTTGGTTAACCTTTGCACTTTGTGCGAATTTTATTCCTCTCCTTTCAATATCCCTTTTGGCGAATTTTGCACTTGGTTAAGCCAATATCTCTTGACCATTTGGTCACTTTTATTCATTTTGTTAACTTTCTTTTGTATTCTCCTTGTCGAAATCACCTATACCAAAATCAATCTCTTTCTTTTTCTTTGCCATGGCGAATATACCAAAGACCTAAGTTCATATTTTTCTTTTCTTTTCTTCTAATCTCCTTGAAATCAAAACATCATCACCATCATCCTTTCGTTCTTATACTATTTCTTTTCAATCGAAAATTTTCTCCATCTTCACTCTCTTGGCCGAATGTTATTGTGCCTATAAGCCAAAAATTATTTTTCCATTCTTAATCTTTTATAGCCGAATCTTTCATCAATTTAGACACCATTCTCCATCTTTTTCTTTTCGATTGTGGATCATAGGTAAGGGGTTTTTCTTTTCCATTTTCGTTTTAATAAGTGATATTATGGCCGAATGTCATTAGATTATTGAAGGTCTTTTTGGATTGATATGGCATTCATATTAATAACGTTTCTTTCGTTATTATTTAGTGCAATAACGGAGATCGGAACTCAAGAGATCGGGAGAAACGTTGGAGACGTTTTATTTTGGTAAGGAAATCAAATCTCTTTAAATCTCTAGTATTATTGATATTATTTTAGATCTAACTAAATTCTTTTGGATCTTGAAGACCGCCAAGATAGGGAAGAAAAGGCGGTGTTTAGTTATCGTAAGAGGGTGGATCTGTAAATCCCCATTCAAACGAAGAGCGGTTTCTCGCAATCGGGATTTTCCATCGGGTTGTGGGCCATCTTCCAAAGAAGTCCATTATTCAAGTAGTACGAACCTCGTGAGCCGTTATCGTTGGTGGATTCTCGTGCTAGTGAATCGATAAACGAAGGAAAACCGAAAATCAAGTGATTCAAAATCAAGAGGGTAAGATTTTGGATCCATTAACAAATAAGATTATTTTTATGAATTAGTTGTCTAACGAATCGAAATATATTTTAGGTGCCGAGGAGCGAAGGGATAATACTCACGGTATCGAGGTGTGTAATTTCACCCTCATTATTTTTGGGTTGTATGTCAAATTTGGTATGGTAGAAAAATCGTAAAACGACTAGATCGGTAAAAGCACAAAATTGATATTTTGACGAAATACGTAAAAACGACTAAATCGTGAAAATTACAAAACGCCTCAAGAAATTAATTGTTATTATGAAAATTTGATGTTTCGTGAAAATGGGCCGTAAATACTCTAGTTCGTGAAAATGGGTAGTAAATACTCTAGTTCGTGAAAATGGGCCGTAAATACTCTAGTTCGTGAAAATGGGTAGTAAATACTCTAGTTCGTGAAAATGGGTCGTAAATACTCTAGTTCGTGAAAATGGGCCGTAAATACTCTAGTTCGATAAATTGGGCCATAAATACTCTAGTTCGTTAAAATTTAGCCAAAACGCTCTAGTTTGGTAAATGGGCCAAAGCCCACTAAATTGCTAAATGGATAAATTGCTATAATTATGGGCCAAATGAAATGTCATTGATAAACCCACCATGTTATGTATTGATAATAAATTTTATATTTTTAAAGTACATGTATAATTGCATGGGTGGGATTTATGAAGAGAAGAATGGCCATTGCCACAATATCGGCTTATTGCCTCTAGTTCGGTGGTTTCGCCACAATATCGGCTTATTGCCTCTAGTTCGGTGGTTTCGCCACAATATCGACTTATTGCCTCTAGTTCGGTGGCTATGCCACGATTATAAAAAGGCTTAATGCCTACGATTGGTGTGATGGCGGGGTGGGTTGACTTGATCCCACAGGTGTGATGGTTGGTACGGGGGTGTTAGCGGATGGATATTAGGTTTGGGTTGGGAATTACATTTTTTTTTTATGCATTATTAATTATTTTAAATTCATGATATATTATTGAATTCTGAATTGGGCTCAAGCCCAAAGATAATATCTTGACAACTTTGCCCAATAATGGTGGTAAGTGAGTTACACATCGAGTTCTAAGTAACTCACCCTTTAATTTCTTTCCATCTCGTAATGGAAACCGATGTGGACTTAATGAGGATGACTTCGTGGAGGCCATACTGCTAAATAAGGGTTATTTAAATTCTGAACTTTTAATTATTATTTTTACTATTTTGGGATGTTGTAATAAATGGCCTCTATAAATAACTTATGGATTTTATGTGTGTTGGAATTTAAACTTTATTTGGGCTTTTAAATCGTGGGCTGTGATTTATGATGCTTTACTAAAATGAACTTGGGTTTTCAAAGTATATGGAATTCTTTTATAAATAATTCTTTTTTTTGTTAACTCTTTAACAAATTTCCTAACGGTTTTAGATAACACAATGATTTTCAACTAAATGTTTTTAAATATTTATCAAAATCTAATACTCTACAAATTTTAAACTCCGTAAACAATATTGTAGTTTTCAACTCATTAAGGATTTAAGAATAGTTCGAATCATGTAACAAACCAAATCTAGTCTCAACGCATAGACCGGGTTTGGGGTGTTACAAGTTCAATGACACATCAATTTTTTTAATTTTAAAAAGTAGACTTATCATGCTCGATTCTCTAGTATCCTTCAATTTTAATCATCAATGCACAATTAACTATGACTTACTCTAAAACATATCAATAAAAATCATAAATCATTAGAAATTTCACCCTAATTAATAATATGAGAAAAATACTTAAGTTCAAGACTAAATTTATGGTTTTGAGAATTATGCAAAAAGTTAGGCACTATTACCCCCACACTTAAGATGTACATTGCCCTCATTGTACAAAGATAGATAATGAAATTTATGTGCCAAATCAAAAAGAGAAGTGGGGAAAGTAATACTCCCTAAAATCTGGATGATCTCTGGCATCTTTGGTGGCGGTGATGGTGTTTTCTATGGGCCTGGTGGAGTGGCTACCGAGAAGCAATTTGCTAGATGAAGAAACTGGGTAGCCTGTGAAGATATAGCCAAGAGATCTAGGGAAATAATAATATACTAATAATAAATTTAAAGATTGAGGAAATAAAAAGAAGGAGACTAAGAAGAAAATAAAAATTTAAAGAAAAGACTAATGGACTAAGGAGTCATTGTTGGATGGTTTGAGAACTGGGTGTGACCTCGAAGGCTGTGGTGTGTGATTCCCTAGCAGCCTTTAGAGCCTATAACCAAGAAACTAATATGAAATAAATTAAATTAAGCAGAAGAGAAGTATAGATAAGGAAAATAAAGGAGACGAGAAAAGAAAAAATAGAACCGAAAAGGTTTTTGAGACCCTTGGCGTGTCAATTAAGTGAAGCTACCGGCATGAACTCATGTTGAGGTCTCTTCTAAGGAGATGATGCTTACATTTCTTCAGCATGATCTTTGTGTTGCTCAAGTGTCTTGGATCTTTTCTATGAATAGGAAGAAAAATTTGAAAGAAAAGAGAAAGAAGGAATAAGAAAGAAGATGGGACAAAGAGGACGGGCTGTAAGGATGTAAATAGGATTTCAAATTTGGCACGTTCCCATGCCCGTGTATCGAGGGTGTGTTGATTCACACGGCCGTATCGCACGGCCGTGTTGTAGGGTGTTTTGTCCTTCCACGCCCGTTTTGTTTGTTTCCACGCCCGTTCTTAAAAAGCCAGTATAGGAGCACAGTTGGAATGCACGGGTGTGGTCTACCCTTGCTAAATAAGCCAGTATCTTAGCACGGCTGTGAGGCATGGCCGTGCTATTTTTGTCAGTGCCCGTGCTGTGGGTGGTTGGATCCGTGATGTTGGAGGGTGGTTGGACTGACTTGCACGACTCTGCACTGTCAGTGTGGTAGTTCTGGTGGTCCACAAGGCCACGGGCACTGTCGTGTGTAAGGCCGTGTGGCCTAGAAACTTGCATCTTTGCTTTAATTATGGAGAGAGAGAAAAGAAAAGAAAAGAAAAGAAAAGAAATTTTGAGAAATAAAAAGTGTTAGCGCTCGGGTTGCCTCCCGAGAAGCGCTTGTTTATAGTCTTAAGCTAGACTGTCCTAGACTTTGAAAATTTTAGGGAGGTTTAAAAGATTGAATATTTTCCCTCTTACTGACAGTTTTATTTTTGTGATAAAGTTTAGGTCGAGAAGCGTTTACCTTGAAATTTCTAAATATTAGATTGCTTACCTCGACTATTTCGTGTGGGAAAACATTGTGTACCTGAAGGAGTATTTCTTCCTTTTTCTTCAGGTCTATTGAAGTGATGTGAGGATCGACTTTGTCTAACAGCACCTGGTCTCCTATTTTAAAGTGATTTGATGTCCCTATGAGCTCTTCTGGTGGTTTCTCGGTTTTATTTCGTGTGGATCCGGTTGTTCTTCGGTGTGTATCTTTTGCTCTTCTAAATTGTTGATCATATGATTTTGTGTTGCCTCAGTTTTGATGCTTTATGATGTTTCCTGCGATGAAGGTTGAATAATTTGATTATATATTGAAACGACTTTCTTACCTTCATCTTCTGTGGTTCTGGCTGAGTCGAGAGCTTGAAGATTGACCGATTCATCTCCTACACGAAGTATGGGTTCTCCTGTGGCAACATCAATTTTAGTCTTGGTAGTTGCAAGAAAAGGTCTTCCTAAAATTAAAAGGATTGAATTTTCCTCAACTATGTCTAAAACAACAAAATCTATTGGGAAGACGAATTTATCGATTTTTACTAAAACATCTTCAATAATGCCCCTAGGAATTCTAACAGCTTTATCAGCTAGTTGAATACTCATCCTAGTTTGTTTGGGCTTCCCTAGACCTATTCGTTTAAACAGTGCATAAGGCATGACATTTATACTTGCCCCTAAATCAGCTAATGCATTATCAATAGTTAAACTACCAATTAAACATGGAATAGTAAAACTCCCTAGATCTTTTAATTTCTGCAGTAGTCGATTTTGTAGCATTGCTGAGCATGTTGTGTTAAGTTCCACTTGTTGCTCTTCATCTATTTTGTGCATGTTTGTTAAGAGCTATCTTAAAAAATCTCCTTGAGTCGGGCATCTGAAAAAGAGCTTCAAGAAGAGGTATGTTAATGTGTAATTTCTTTAGAAGTTTTAGAAACTTACTGAATTGTTCCTCTGAATCATCTCTTTTCAATGCTTCGGGATAAGGTATTCGGGGTTGTCTTTAATTATCGGTTTTCCTTCTGCTACCTCAATTTTACATGTTTCTTCTTTGGTTTCTTGTACTAAGGTGGGCTTGTCTACCTTTGTATCCTCTTGAGATGTGATGGCTTTTATCTGTTCTTTTGGGTTTATTTCTGTGTTGCTTGGTAGACGTCCTTGTTGACATTCTAAAACAAGCTTTGTGAGTTGTCCCACTAACCTAGTGATTTCCCCGACTTGTTCCTTGATTTCTTTGATCGATATTCCTTGGTTATCAAGTGTTGTATCAATTCTCCGGAGATGGGCATCTGTGTCTGCCATGAACTTTTTCAGCATCTCTTTAAGACTCGGCTTCTTTTCTGGTGGATAAGGTTGATTTTGATAATTTGGAGAAGGTTGCTGCCATTGATTTCCTTGATTTCCTTGTCCTCCCCACAACCTAAATTATAAATGTTACTATAAGGATTATTATTAGATCAAAAATTGTTATGTATATAGTTTGTCTTCTCGTTTTCTGCTCCTGGTTGGTAGGGTGGGTACTCAGAATTCGCCACATTCCCGCTTGCTTCGCATTGCATGACTGGATGTACCTGTGAAGAACATAAATTATCAAGCTTTTTATTCATTAACTCCATTTGTGTTGACAACATTGTCACTGCGTCTATGTTAAAAAATCTGGCTGATTTTGTCTGTTTAGCCCTTGTAATTTGCCATTGATAGGTGTTCAACGACATCTCTTCAATAAAATTGTAAGCCATTTCAAGAGTTTTATTATTTAGAGTTCCACTGGCTGATGAATCAATTATTTGCCTAGTTGGAGAATTCACACCATTATAGAAAGTTTGGACTTGAAGCCACAAAGGTAATCTGTGGTGTGGGCATCTCCTTAGGAGATCCTTATATCTTTCCCATGTATCATATAATGTTTCTGCGTCATTCTGCACAAAAGAAGATATATCATTCCTAAATTTAGCCATTTTGGTTGGTAGAAAATATTTTAAAAGAAACTTTTGGTCATTTGATCCCATGTGGTGATTGACCCTCGTGGTAACGAGTTCAACCATTGCTTTTCTTTGTTCCTTAATGAGAAAGGAAATAACCGAAGACGTATGGCATCATCAGAAATGCCATTTACTTTGAAGGTATCACAGAATTCAAAAAAATTAGATATATGAGTGTTTGGATCCTCATCCTGCAAGCCATCAAATTGAACGAATTGTTGAATCATTTGTATTGTGTTAGGCTTTAATTCAAAATTATTAGTAGCTATAGCGGGCCTAACAATACTAGATTCTGCTCTTGTCAAATTAGGTTTAGCATAATTATACATAGTACGCGGAGCATTCTATTCTTGCACATCAGGTGGATTATTTTTGGCCATCCCTTCAGTAGGATTGGATCTTTGCCGTTCTTCTCTTTGATAGTCTAGAGCTAGTCTTATTTCTTTGCGATTTTTGCGAGCGGTTGCCTCAATGTCACTTTCGCATTCTAATGGTCCGATCAGATTTCTTCTAGTCATAAAGTAGAGGTACCTGATATGAAAAGAAAGAAAGAAATTTAGAAAAAAAAATATATGTATAAAAGAGAAATTTAAAAACAAAAATAATGGCTAAAGTAATAGAAATAAAGCTTTCTTAATATTTTAGAGTTCCCTGGCAACGGCGCAAAAAACTTGATCGCTGTAAAACATCTAGTTTTAAAATTTATAAAGAATGATCGAACCTGTAGACTAACTATGAAAACGATAGAGGCAAGTGCGCCTATCGAACAGTAGTATAGTTAAGGCAAGAATATCTTATCGAACCCAAGGAACCTAAAAGTACTACTACTCACTTTCTTTCTATTATTTAGCCTGAAATATGGAGTGATTGGTTGATTTATCTAAAACTAATGAAATACTTAAACTAAAATGCAAAGATAAATGAATAAATTGGGAAAAGACTTTGGAAAACTCAATTGATAAAGATGATACCCTCAAGAAGAATCCACCTATGACTTCACTCATTATTTATCCCTAAACCATATGATTTCTTTACTTAGCTTCATCCATGTGACTCCCTAACCTATATTAAACCTTCTCTCAAGCTTAATAACGCCTAACCTTAGGTTAATTAGTGGAACTCTCATTCTCTTATAATAACCCCTAAGGAAGCGAAGAATTGATCAATGGATTCCCATATTAGGTTTCACCCTACTCGGTAAAATCTCGTAACCCTATCTCTAGACGCCCGATCAACTCCGCTTAATTATGCTAGATCTATTCTCAGGTAGGGTCTATTCCTCCTCCACCTAAGCACATCAGATTAAATTAAGCAACATAATTAAGAACAAACTAAGTATTTATCATATAAATTCAGAAAATAATAACAAAATCCATCATAGATTTCATCCCATTCAGGTATCTAAAGGGTTTAGTTCATAACTAAATAAGAAAATATCTCAAGAGAAAAGATAAAACAAAACATTAGAAATCCCTAAAACCCCCTGAAGGAATTGAAGGAGAGATCCTCTGTCTTGAGTAGAATTCTGGCTCTTCGAGATGGATCAATTGGCTATCTTCGAGTAATTCCCTAAATGAGTAAAGTTCTGGCAGAAAACTCTGCTAAAACTTGACGCCCTTGAATAGCCGCCTTGGGGTGTTTATATATATTTTTGGGATGCTTTACTTGGCTCCTAAATACTTATAATTCAAGCATAATTCGTTCCTAGGTGTTTAAGTAGACTTAGGATTGCATTTTTTGGGCTCCAAGCATTCTAATTTGAGTGAAATTGATCTTTCCCGCAGTAGGGGCACGGTCATAGCACGCCCTTGTAAGTCGTCTTCTAGCCCGTGTCTCTATTCTGTTGATTTAGGCACGGCTATGGCACGATCGTGCACGTTGAGGTACAGGCCGTGCTTTGAGTCTGTCAATTGGGGCATGGCCGTGTAAATTGTGGCATGGCCGTGTGAAGTGAATGGCAAGGCACGGCCGTGTAGCTTGAAGTCCAGGCTGTGTCGATTTCTTTGGTTGGCCCAATTTGGTCCGTTTTAAGCCCATTTTACGTTCTTTTTATCCTTAAGTGCTTTCCTGAGCATAAAACACGAAAAGAAAGGATCAAGAGCACCTTTTTACATAAATCTAGGATAAATTCATCCAAAAGCATACTAAATGTGGGATTAAAGTATGTTACCTTTACGGTTTATCAGCTCCGTGTTGTTTGTGACAAAGAAAGATGGCACAATGAGAATGTGTCTGAACTACATATAGCTGAATAAAGAGATTATAAAGAACAAATATTCTCTACCACGGATTGATGATTTGTGTGATCAGTTAAAAGGAGAAACAATGTTTTCGAAAATTGATTTGAAATTGGGTTATTACCAGTTGCGAGTTAAAGACTCCAATGTGCCAAAAACTACATTTAGAACAAGTTATGGACATTATGAATTTTTTGTTATGCCTTTCAAACTAACGAATGCACCTGTTGTTTTTATAGACCTGATGAACCGAATTTTCAGGCAGTATTTAGACCGATTTCGTAGTTGTGTTTATTGATGATATCTTGATTTACTCTCATGATAAATCTGAACATGCCGAGCATTTGAGAATTATGTTACGAACTTTGTGAGATAAACAGTTGTTTACAAAGTTTAGCAAATGTGAGTTTTGGCTACAAGAGGTTAGAATTTTGGGACATTTTTTCAACTGATGGTATTCGGGTTGATCCGAATAAGATTGTAACACCCCAAACCCGGTCAAAACACTATAATCGAATCTGGCGTGCAACCGGAAAAAAACATTTTGAAAATCGATTTGTCAACTTGTTTAAAGAGAATTCTGTTGTAATATTTTAAAGAATACGTCGTTTGATCTTGTGATGTTTAAAACATGTTGAAACTTGTTTCAGAAAAACGTAGTTGCCTGATAGTTACTCCGTACTTATTACTTAATCATTGTATATTTTAGAAAAAAGAGTATTTGTTTAAAGTTTTGAAAACACCCAATTCATAGTTTAACCAACATGCTTAATAAAACCTTTAAGAAACAACTAAATAAAATGTCCCAAAATAACACTTAAGCGGCCTTATTACAGAACTGGAAACCCAAATTAAAGAAAATAACTAAGTCCATATGGAAAACATTGAAATAAAATGAGTGCTGAGCATGGCCACCTCGAGTCCATTCCGGCTCCATATCCACGATCTATGGTTTATCTGCAAAATATAACGGACGGGGTGAGTCACCTAGACTCAGTGTGTAAATCCCCATCCTAAAATAAGTTATGCTCTTACACAAGTTCATGTACAAATATGCATGTCATGCATCCCACCAACCTAGATATCCATCCGTGTCTCCCAAATCTACCCTTTGTGGTACCAAACCACTGGTTGTGCCAAACCATTGGTAACCGAAGTTACAGAAATAAACATATGTGGTACCAAACCACTGGTGGTGCCAAACCACTAAGACATAGTCACAATATTATAATATGTGGGGCCAACCCACTGTGTGGTACCTAACTACTGGTGAGAGTCTGATAGATCATACTTTCCCTCCACTCATCACCCATATCACATGTTTGTGCTCACAATACAAGTATGATCATGCTTTAACATGTACAATATTGTATAAAGAGTTGCATGCACTTATAGATCACATTATAATTAACGCTAGCAACCATAACAACTTACCAGGCATCCTCGTTTTTACCCACAAGGGTAACTTAGTAATCACTATTGTCACATCGGCTTTTATCATCACATGACATTTAACATATTAAGTAAAGAAAGTGTGTAAGAGTTACACACCTGGTTCTCGTACTAACGCTCTCACTGCTTCTACGCTATTATCACATGAGACTACCACTATTGGCCTACGATCTTTTTTTAACGTCGGCCCACATCCTGATGGCGTGTCTCGCACTCCTGATACTGATTGCTTCTTGTATTTAGGGATTGGGTTTACAGATACAACCCCTTCTACTGCTTGACTGTTATTTGAGTCCATAATAATCCCTTGGTCACTAAACCAATTAAACGATGAGATCTAATAGGTAATCACAATGCTTACAATGAAACCCTTACCTAATTATCGAATCCCGATAGTCTTTAAGAAAGCGTCACCACCATACCTACATTCAGCCCCATCAAAGTATCAAACCAAACCAATAATCACAACCAATCTAGTACCTTATGGCATTCAGCCAAAGACAAAGGAACAAGAAAGTGGCCATTCGGCCAAACTTACACCACCTACCTTCAGCTTCCTTCACAAATCGGCACCACAGATCACAACAAGACAAGATTTGGCTCATAAGAGCAGAGAGTGAAATTGATAGGACCATAGAAAAAATGATTCAGGTTAGGAACTTAATGAAAAATAGAGAAATCACAGAGAAGAAAACCCTGAAAAAAACTCACCAATCCCTTGAAGACTATTCGGCTATGGTACACCTTCGGAAAAAAAAATCAACTTTAAGATTCGGCTATGGGAGATGGGAATATGAGCAAGAAGAATTTGGCTTTTAGAAAGATTTTTAGAGGAGAAGAAAACTAGGGAGTTTCAGTTTTGATAAAAAGCAAAGGCACCCAAAAGAGAAAAGAATTTCGTCTTTTTCAGAGAATAGGTGAGAAAGAAAGAACAAAAATGAAAGAAAAAATGATCACTTGCTACTAATTTTGGCAACACACACACACTATTAGAGTTGGAGTTTCGGCCAACTCTCCCTTCTCTGATAGCTTTTATCCAGCCTTATCAGCTTCATCTTTATCTTTCCCTTAGATGAGACCTCCCTAAAACCAACTCTTCCCTTCCTTATTATCAGGTTTTTATTAACAAAAAAAAAAAATTTAAACTCCCAAATTATAGCACATGTGCCGTCCCTTCTTCCTTCCCCTTGGAGTGCCAAATTTTGCCCCAAAACACTTAGGCCCAAACGGCAACTCTTGGCCCAACTCCCTCATTAGTGTCACCATCTACATGCCTCTTACAGCATCATTAAATTTTGGGCCACAAGCCCAACTTGCTATCGAACATGGATACCTCACTTAAATTATGTCCTGTAGCTCTTTATTAGAAAAGTTAACCCAGGTTTAAGCCCAAACCTGAGCCCAATACACACTTCCAAAGCTCTAGCTAACACTGATACTTAAAGTGCACAAACCCACCTAATTAGGATGTTACAGTTCTACCCCTTTAAAATAAATTTTGACCTCGAAATTTCCAATTAACTAGTAATCAAACTACCTAAGTCTCACTACTATGCTGTCGCTGTGCACTCTTTTTCTAAAGCCAAAATAAACACTTAGTATACTATGGTAGGGTACGCACTGATATTCACATCTAGAGCGTCCTCGTCCCCTTAGCTACGTGCTGCATAAACCAAGCCTGGCTGTCTCGCCTCAGCATAGCCTGCACCTCCACGACTGTGTCCTGTGCCATTACCACCATTTACTTGACGACGGCCCTTTGGTGGTTGTTACCTCCTCTTCCCGGCGATGCATTCTCTTGACCGTGGGCCCTTTACTGCCCCATTGCTGCTGATAGTTTCTAACTTGGTGGTCCATAGATCCACACCTAAAACACTTCCCTGTGCTTGCCCAACACTCACCGGTATGGAACTTACCACATCGAGCACACTTTTGTGTCTGGTTAGTAGCAGCCGGTCTCTCATTCTGTTTTGGCTCGTCTGACCTAGGTATTTTTTGAGTTTGCCCAACTGCCCCTGATGATTCAAAATTCCTCTTACTTCCACTCCTATCTCTATCCCGATTCAGTTTCTTAGTCCGCTTTCCCTCCTCAGCTATCTTAGCCTTTCCCACAAGCATAGCAAATTCCGTCTCCTGCTGTGGGGCTATCAAAACACGTAAATCATCCATCAGGCCATCTTCAAACCTGACACAATGTTCATGCTTCGTGGCTACCATTCCACGAGCATAATGGCTAAGACGTAAAAATTCAGCTTCATACCTAGCCACTGACCTACTCCCTTGCACCAGATTCAAAATGCTCTGCGCTGTGCATCCACGTAACTTGATCCAATATACTTATTTTGAAACACTGTTTTAAAGAGATTCCAGGTAATATGGTCAGCCACTGTTCCATCCTTAACCATAAGCCACCATTGGTAGGCTTTATCCCGCATGAGAGATATAATTCCTTTCAACTTCTCCTCCACCGAGAAGTCTAAATCATCCATTATTCACTCTGTCGCTGCTAACCAATACTCAGCAGTGTTGGGAGCTACACCAGAAACTCCCCTGAACACCTATGCTCCGTTAGCCCGGAAATGCTCACCAGAATTTTGGGCTCTCGAACCGCTACCGCCCAAGAACTCTCTCTAAAACACGCAGTACTACTTGAGAAACTATATCGTCACCACCAGTTTGGTGTTGAAACTCTGTTTCTACTGCCGGCAAATCCGACATCACGTTTCCTAACCCATGGCCAGGCCCTACTAGTTCTGACATGGTCATCCTACCCCTACCACGGCCACGCGATGGATGTCCACAACCTCTTGTACTCGTTCTTCTCGTTCGCGCTTATCTGGTTAAGAATTTTATGACTTATTAACTCTGTCCACTGTTTATCCACGAACAATTTTATGAAAGATAGTTTTAAAAGTGATTCTTTCGAGTTCGAACCTATCTACGCTTCAGCCTGTGCTTATCTCCTAATTTCGAATACCACATACATTCATCACACAACAACCTCCATGAACTCACATTCAACATGTAGGGGTATTTTCGTAATTTCACTACCCAGAGGTATTTTTGTAATTTTAACCTACAGGGATATTTTCATAATTTTCCAAAATAAAGTTTCAGGTGATTTTTCAAAATAAGGGTATTTTGGTAATTTTACAAACAAAGGGTACTTTGGTCATTTTTCAAATCTAGGGTAGTTATTACAAATCAAGGGGTAATTTGGTAATTTTACAACTAGGGTTTACAAGGTGGTTGGTCCCTTTCGGGTTTTAATTATAAGGTTTAGCCTATGAACAAGTCCTCATGGTTAGAGTGAACAGTCACTATGCACCAAGTAGGATTTCAACGAAGAGGAGGTGAGTCACTAGGACTGCTTAAATACCAGGCTCTCCCTAAATCCAATCCTAGACATGCGCATGCTTGTTGCCACACCCTAGCTCTGTGACTTACTCACGTTTGTTTGATTAAACTTAAGTCTTATACAATTAAGGAGTTGTGTAAACTAGCCCTATGGTTCATCATATACTATCATGCTTGTCTAGGTCTAAAACCCATGAAGCCCAACATATAAACATCATATCAAAGGTGAAGGTACTTACCTGGGTGGATCGGCACGAGAGACTCAGGTGCCATGCTTTTGGGATATTCATCTCCCTAAAATCATTTTACAAACTCTTAAAACACATTTTGAGCCTTAGACCCACAGTCAAGCTTTTGAACCAGGCTCTGATACCAAAATGTAACACCCCAAACTCGGTCAAAAATTACAACTGAATCTAGCATGCCTCGGTAAAGAAAATGTTTTGAAAATCGATTTGTCGACTTATTTAAAGAGAATTCTATTGTAACATTTTAAAGAATACGTCGTTTGATCTTGTGATGTTTAAAACATGTTGAAACTTGTTTTAGAAAAATGTAGTTGCCTTATAGTTACTCCGTACTTATTACTTAATCATTGTATATTTCAGAAAAACGAGTATTTGTTTAAAGTTTTGAAAACACCCAATTCATAGTTTAACCAGCATGCTTAATAAAACCTTTAAGAAACAACTAAATAAAATGTCCCAAAATAACAGTTAAGCGACCTTGTTACAGAACTGGAAACCCAAATTAAATAAAATAACTAAGTCCATATAAAAAACATTGAAATAAATCTAATGCTGAGTATGGGCACCTCGAGTCCATTCCGGCTCTATATCCACGATCTATGGTTTATCTGCAAAATATAACGGAAGGGGTGAGTCACCTAGACTCAGTGTGTAAATCCCCATCCCAAAAGAATTTATTCTCTTACACAAGTTTATATACAAATATTCATGTCATGCATCCCATCAACCTAGATATCCATTCGTGTCTCCCAAATCTGCCCCTTGTGGTACCAAACCACTGGTGGTGCCAAACCACTAGTAACCGAAGTTATAGAAATAAACATATGTGGTACCAAACCACTAGTGGTGCCAAACCACTGAGACATAGTCACAATATTGCAATATGTGGGGCCAACTCACTAGTGACAGTCTGATAGATCATACTTCCCCCTCAACTCATCACCCATATCACATGTTTGTGCTCACAATACAAGTATGATCATGCTTTAACATGTACAATATTGTATAAAGAGTAGCATGCACTTATAGATCACATTATAATTAACACTAGCAACCATAACAACTTACCAGGTATCCTCGTTTTTACCCACAAGGGTAACATAGTAATCACTACCGTCACTTCAGCTTTTATCATCACATGACATTTAACATATTAAGTAAAGAAAGTGTGTAAGAGTTACACACCTGGTTCTCGTACTAACGCTCTCACTGCTTCTACGCTATTATCACACAAAACTACCACTATTGGCCTACTATCCTTTTTCTGATGTGGGCCCACACCTCGATGGCTAGTCTCGCACCCTTGATACTGATCGCTTCTTGCATATCCAACCCCTCCTACTGCTTGACTATTATTTGAGTCCATAATAATCCCTTGGTCACTAAACCAATTAAACGATGAGAACTAATAGGTAATCACAATGCTTACAATGAAACCTTTACCTAGTTATCAAATCCCGAAAGTCTTTAAGAAAGCGTCTCCACCCTACCTACATTCGGCCACCACCAAAGTATCAAACCAAATCGATAATCACAACCCATCTAGTACCTTATGGCATTCGGCCAAAGACAAAGGAACAAGAAAGTGGCCATTCGACCGAACCTACACCACCTACCTTCAGCTTCCTTCACAAATCGGCACCACTGATCATAGCAAGATAAGATTCGTCTCCTAAGAGCAGAGAGTGAAACTGATAGGGCCATAGAAAAAATTACGAGTTAGGAACTTAATGAAAAGAGAGCCAGATAGAAAAAAAAAACTCACCAATTTCTTGAAGACTATTCGGCTATGGTGCACCTTCGGGAAAAATAAATCAACTTCAAGATTCGGATATGGGAATATGAGCAAGAAGAATTCAGCTTTTAGAAAGATTTTGTAGAGGAGAAGAAAACTAGAAAGTTTCGATTTTGATAAAAAGTAGAGGCACCCAAAAGAGAAAAGAATTTCGACTTTTTCAGAGAATAGGTGAAAAGAAAGAACAAAAATAAAAGAAAAGATGATCACTTGCTACTAATTTTGGCAACACACACACACTATCGAGTTGGAGTTTCGGCCAACTCTCCCTTCTCTTGATTGCTTTTATCCAGCCTTATCAGCTTCATCTTTATCTTCCCCTTAGATGAGACCTCCCTAAAACCAACTCTTCCCTTCATTATTATCAGCTTTTTATTAACAAAAATAAAAGAATTTAAACTCCAAATTATAGCACATGTGCCATCCCTTCTCCCTCCCCATTGCTAAATTTTGCCCCAAAACACTTGGGCCCAAATGGCAACTCTTGGCCCAACTCCCTCCTTAGTGCCGCCACCTACATGCCCCTTACAACATCACTAAATTTTGGGCCACAAGCACAACTTGCTACTGAATATGGATACCTCACTTAAATTATGTCCTGTAGCTCTTTATTAGAAAAGTTAACCCAGGTTTAAGCCCAAATCTGAGCCCAATACACACTTCCAAAGCTCTAGCTAACACTGACACTCAAAGTGCATAGACCCACCTAATCAGGATGTTACAAAGATATTATAGATTGGAAGCCTCCGAGAAATATTTTGAGTTCCGCAGCTTTCTAGGACTAGTGGGATATTATAGACGGTTTGTAAAAGGCTTTTCGATGATTATAATTTCGATGATAAGATTGCTTCAAAAAGATGTTAAGTTCGAGTGGTCAAACAAATTCCAGAAAAGTTTTGAGTAGTTAAAAGCTTTATTGACTGAAGCCTCAGTGTTAGTTCAGCATGAGTAGGGTAAAAAATTCATAATTTTCAGTGATGCATCGTTAAATGGCCCGGGTTGTGATTTGATGCAGGAAGGAAAAGTTGTAGCTTATGCCTCGAGACAATTGAAGCCGTATGAAAAGAATTATCCAACACACGATCTAGAATTGGCTACGTTTGTGTTTGTATTGAAAATTTTTTGCCATTATTTGTTTGGTGAGAAATGTCATATTTATACTGACCACAAAAGCTTGAAATATTTGATGACTCAGAGGGATTTGAATTTGCAACAGCGAGATGGTTAGAATTGTTAAAAGACTATGACTTGGTAATTGACTATCATCCAGGGAAAGCGAACGTAGTTGCTGATGCTTTGAGCCAAAAGTCCTTGTTTGCTTTACATGCTTTGAACACACATTTGACTTTGTCTGATGATGGTTCGTTAGTAGCCAAGTTGAAAGCGAGACCATTGTTTATATAGCAGATTTATGAAGCTCAAAAGTTTGATAATGAACTGCAATCAAAACGGGTTCAAGTGAGTCAATTTTGATTTAGAGTTTCAATTTGATTTTGATGATTGTTTGAGATTCAGAAATTTAATATGGTTTTCAAGAAATTCAAAGTTGATTCAGATGATTTTGAATGAAGCACATAGTAATTATTTATCAATACACCCGAAAACACGAAAATGTATAATGGTTTGAAACAGTTTTATTAGTGGCATGGTATGAAACGGGATATCTCAAAATTTGTTTCGAAATGTTTGATTTGTCAGCAAGTCAAACTTGAGCATCAAGTGCCATCAGGTTTATTGCATCCTATCATGATCCCTAAGTGGAAATGGGACAGAGTAACTATGGATTTTATTTCGGGTTTACCCTTAACTCAAGAAAGAAAGATGCAATCTAGGTTGTTGTTGACAGATTAACGAAATCTGTGCATTTTATTCTGGTGTGTACAGACTATTCACTCGATAGATTCACTGAGTTGTATATTTTCGAAGTTGTGAAATTGCACGGAGTGCCTACTTTTATTGTTTCGGATAGAGATCTAAGATTCACTTCATGATTTTGGAAGAAATTGCAAGAGGCATTGGGTACAAAGTTACATTTCAATACCGCATTTCACCCGCAGATGGATGGTCAATCTGAGCGAAGTTATCCAGATACTTGAGGATATTGTGCGATGTTGCATTCTTGAGTTTGGGGGTAGCTAGGAGAAATAGTTACCACTGATTGAATTTGCTTACAATAATAACTTTCAATCAAGTATAAAGATGGCACCATATGAAGCTCTGTACGGTCGTAAATGTTGAACACCATTGTACTGGACTGAGCTAAGCGAGAATAAGATTCACGGAGTTGATCTGATAAGGTAAACAGAAGAAAAAGTGAAAGTAATTCGCAATAGTTTGAAAACAGCATCGGATCGACATAAATCTTACGCAGACTTGAAACGTAAAGATATTGAGTTTCAGATCGGGGATAGAGTGTTTCTGAAAGTGTCACCGTGGAAAAAGATATTTAGTTTGGTCAAAAGGAAATTGAGTCCGCGATTCATTGGACCGTATGAGATTATCAAGCGAGTTGGGCATGTGGCATATCAACTATCTTTACCATTTGAGTTAGAGAAGATGTTGAGTGCAACAGCCTAGTTTTAGCTAAATCAGAACAATGGTTTTAGAACCACAAATCTAATGTCAAAAAATTATTTTAATATTTTTTTGGTGTTTACAGCATGTTATTTGATATGTGTGAAAATTTCATGAGCTAATTTTATCGTTTAATTGCCCAATTTGATAAAAAATTAAATCACATAAGATGCAAAAGTGAGGTTCTCATACTTTAAAGTGTTAAAATGCTATGAGATATTAAATTAAAGTTCCTTATTATGAAATTAGACCATGTATAATGAGTATGGACATGTATGGACATATATTAAGCATGTTTTTGATGAATTAATAAAGGTTAAATGTAACATCCTAAATTTTTGGGCCTATGCATTTAGTGTGTGTATATGTTTAAAGTGTTAATTTAACTGATAAGGGTCTAAATTGGGCTCAGGCTTAGGCAGAGGCCTTGATTAAAATTTTCTGTTTGCGCATTATAGGACTTAAAAGGTAGTAACTGTGTTTAAAATATCAAAAAGGGCTTGTGGCCCAGTGGTCAGTAGCGCCACTTAGGGAACAAGGAGGTGGCACCACACCGGGAGTTAGAGGCCCAAATTTAAGTTTCAAGGAGCCCAATTCCTTGGATTCAAGTTAGCTAATTTTCGACACTAGGGTTAGGTGGAGTGGACGGCTACAAGGCTCAAAAATAGGAGGATTTATGTGAATGGGATAATGTACATAATATAGTTGACAATATAGAAGATAAAAGGAGAAAAAATAGGAGCTATCTGTTGAGAGCAGAGTTGGCCGAAATTCCATCACCTAGAGGAATAAAGAAATCGGTTTCTAATAGCCATAGGGGGTGCCAAATTTTCTATAAATAGGGGGAATAGCTCATCAATTTTGGCATTTGAACCCTACTTTTTCTTCATTCTTCGTGCCGAAATTCTCAATCTCTCCCTCCACAATTTCTGTCAACTTTCTTTCAAAAAGCCGAAAATCACCACCTCCTTCACCCTTTCTTCTTTCTTTGAAATTTCCTGTTAGCTGAATCTTCTGATCTCCATTGTTATTCTTCTCCCATTCACTAAAAGACGAAACTACAATCTTGTTTGTTCTTGTAGCTGAAATCTTCCTCTTGTTCATCATTTTTGGGATTTTCTTAAAAGTCAAAATTCTTAGATCTCTAATCTTCTACGCTTCGATCTTCTGCTGTGATTGCCAAATCTTCCTGCAAGGGGTAGCCGAAACCATTTGTAAAGGTAAGTGTTGATTCGTGAGATTTCAATCTTTTTCTGGCTTTTAGATATTTCTAGCCGAATGGCTATATGGTTAACTAATTGGGTGTTTTCTCTCATTTGTGGCATTTCGGGATTTCAAGGGGGTCAAATCGCTTAGATTTCTAATCCAGAGTTCAATAGCACTCGGATCAAATTACTTTTGGAATTTTAAGGTAAGGAAATCTGTTAATTTAAATGTATGAATTGGGTAAAGCACTAACCTTAGCCGAATATAGGAGAGGCCTTATCCTTGCATTCTTTCGGCTTTTGAGCAAGGTTGCAGACAAAGGGTAGTAGATCAGATTAGTGAGGGTATCGACATAGAAAGTAGTACTACGCGTTATCAGGTGTGTAACTTTTCACACCATTAAATTGTCTGTTAATATGTGTTAATAAAAGCTTATATTCTATTAAATTCTAAAATCTCAGCATAACGTTCGAAACCCGATGAGGGTAAAAGCGAGTCACCAGGTAAGTGATCTCTGTCATTCCTCAGTGAATGTTCTTGTTAAGATGATATGTTTTATAAGTATGCCGATTTCTGTGATTGCACAGGGTTGGGTTTGATGAAAGGGGAAGTGTTCTGTGTAGTGGCTTTTGCCATGATCTGTTGTAGTGGCTTTTGCCATGATCTGTTGTAGTGGCTATTGCCATGATCTGACGATGAGCAGCATGACTACCATCGATGGTGTGTAGCCGTGTAGGTTGATTGTAGAAATCCCCAATGGTGTGATTGGCAGGTAAGGGTGGTGTGTAGCGGATGGAAACCTAGGATTGGGTTGGGTTTTTGCATATATTTTATTATATGATATCTATTATTCTGATTTGCGGGGCTAAGGCCCAATCTAATGGTGCATGAGGGTTGCACACTGAGTCTCGCGACTCAACCTATTATTTAATATGTTTTTCAGGAAGCACCTAGTGCATCAGACTAGGCTGGAGAGGAGAACAAGGTGGCCATGCAAAAGAACATTTGGATTCAGCAAAAGACTTTAGTTTATTATTTTATATCTTTATTTAATGGGTTTTAAATTTCAATGTAATAAGGCCACGGGCTGTTAGCTTTATGTTTCAATTCAATTTTAATTTTGGGCTTTTGTTATTATTATCAGACGTTTTAAGTTTACATTTTTTTCTAAGGCATGTATTAAAGTTTCGATTTTTAATTCATAAAAACATCTAATAGAATTTATAGCTTATCTAAATTAACAACCTATTAATTTTTCCCGAATAAAAGGTTAAACTCAAGGAAAATATTTTCCAAAAATGCAACATGTTTTATTAAATTTTCTTAGTGACATACCAGATTCGGTCGTGGTGTTTGGGTCGGGTTTGGGGTGTTACATTAAAATAGTAAAATGCAAAATAAGTAAAGATTAAATAAAACAAACCAAATTTCCTTCCTAATTATCATCCTTTTCATTAATTCATAAAAGAATAAAATCCATTAACAAGCTTTGGAAGGTGTGGCTCTTGCATGTTCTAATTATAAGTCCATTTTGATTCGGTTTTGATGATTTTTACGTTTTTGAGATCGTTACGTTGTGTTCTAGCTAGCCCATGCCTTAATTTTTGAAGTTGTTAATGATTTTGTGGAGTGCCATTGATGAATGCTTGAGCTTTTGAATGTTTTATGATGAAAAATGAATATTTGTTGATAGTTATACAAGTTTTATTAAGTGATTTTGAGTAAAAATGCCTATTAGGGGTTTGATTGTGAAAAGTGTAAATTGAGGCGTTGAAATGTGAAATAAATAAAAGTGTTAGGCTGCTAGGGACCTATATGAAATTCGGCTAGGCTTGGGTTTAATGAAATTTCATGAATTTTGTGTATTTGTGAAATAGGGACTAAATTGTAAAAATATGGAAATTTAGGGGCTGAATGCCCAAATATGTGTTTGTGAACTGAATTGAATGATTTGATGAATAAAGAGTTAATTTTGAATGTATATAGATCAAGAACGAAAGAAATCAGATTTAGATCGGGGAAATTGAAAGGTTATCGAATAGTCAATCCAGTCCGTTTATCCCAAATACAAGGTAAGTTCATATGCAAATAAATGTATTTAAATTGAATTATATATGTTTAAATGTCATTAAACTGCTATGAATGTTGAATGGTCAAATATGAACAAGAATCGACAGGGTTATAATATCCCGTACGAATCTTAGGAATAGTATAGGACACGGATGTCATGACATTAGGATTAACGAGATGTGATTATATGTAAGACCATGTCTTGGGCATTGGCATCATTATGTGATTATGTGTAAGACCATGTCTGGGACATTTGAATCATTATGTGATTACGTGTAAGACCATGTCTGGGACATTGGCATCGTTATTTGATTTCGATTAAGACCATAGCTGGGTTATCGACATCGATATATGATAACATGTAAGACCATATCTAGGATATGGCATTGTATAAGCTCTATGTGATTTTGGAGTAGCCTTAACAATTCCAAAAGGTTCAATGGGCAAAGTCAAGACGAGAAATAATATCTGAATGATTTAAGTGACATAGGAACGTACGAGATTCATACAAGTATTTAAAAGGGAAGTATTTGATGAATTCACTTATGATATTGAATATGTATACATTGAGAAAGGTTTATGAGCTTTTATGTGCTCACTCATAGTTTGCTTATTGATGGAAATTATGTTGATTCATGTGGTAATTTTATTTGTATATGGCTTACTAAGCTTTTAAAGCTTACTTTGTGTGTTCTTTCTCTATTTTATAGATAATCGAAGCTAACTTAGATTCGGGAATCATCAGGAACATCGTCACACTATCGATCAACTTGTTGGTACTATTGTGCTTTGTAAATATGGTATATGGCATGTATAGGCTAGTGATATGATGATGTGTTTTGAGTTATGATTTTAGCCATGAGATTTGGCCTATAAATGAAGTAAATGTTGGTGTGTATTTGGCCATTTGAGTTGGCTTATTTTATGAGTTTAGTAATTGAAATATATGTTTATAAATGGCCTTGTGTTTTGACATGTTTGTCATGGATGTTGTGATGATTAATTTGTATGATTTGAGGTTTAAAATAGATGATAAGATGATGAGAAAAATGCATAGAGAAGATAGGTGAAATTGTTGGTAGTGGCATATTGTTTTAGTTTGTTTTGGATTATGATTTGAGTAGTGAAATGGATGGAGTTTAAATGGAAAGATTTTATATGAAATTGCATGTTTTAATTGCCTATAAATGTATTGAAATGGTATGAAGTGATGTGGTTTTGGTTTGCTTCAAGAGAGTGAGAAATGTGGCTTAAACTGAGCCTATTTGTGCCCCATACGGTTGAGTACACGGTCGTGTGGCTCGATCGTGTATCTGCTGTAACTTAATTAAACAAGTCAGTGAGTTACAAGGCTTAGACACACGGGTGTGTCCACTGGCTATGTGTGACACATCGGCTGGCACATGGGAGTGTAGCCAGCCGTGTGACCAAAGTCAGTAGACCCTTCATATTTCACACAGACAAGGCATAAGGGCGTGTCTCCGGCCATGTGATGCAAGTTAGTATGTATGCCCTGTTTCAACACGGCTTGTGACATGGGCATATCTGGTGGTCGTGTGAGGCACACGGGCGTGCGATCTATGTATGCATGAAAATTTTATAAGTTTCACAAAGTTTTCAAATGTTATCTGTTTAGTCCCGAACCTCTTCTAGGCATGTTTTAAGGTCTCGTAGAGCTTTATAAGGAACAATGTGACTATGTTGGATTGATGTTTATGTATTAATGGATTCTTGGATGAGAAATTTATGTTGTTTGTTGTGATTTGGTAGGTAATGCCTTGTAACCCTATTTTGGTGACAGATATGGGTTAGGGGTGTTACATTGAGACATCAATGTCTTGGTGTCGCGATTTAGGCATCAATTTTGGCCCGAATATGCATCTTTAGCTCGGACTTGATGTATAAGACCATGTAACCTTATTTAGATATATAAAATGTAATAAAACTACTACAAAGCATAAATTACTACTTTAAGTATGAAAACCTAAATATATAATAAGATTATTTGATTTACCTATTAAACAAGCTAAAGTTATGTGTAAAAAGGATGTAAATACTAGTGTAATTCATGGCAGATCAATTCCCACCTATGTTACCTAACTAGAGGCCATATCTCTTTACAAATGATCATTGATGGATCAAGTCCCCTATCTTAAATGAATGTTTTCCCTTGATGTTCATTAAAATATTTTTCAACATTCGGGCTCAAAAAACTAGAGGGGTTTTGAACCATCAATGGCTCCAGTTCATTAGTTTGTGTAATCTTTCTAGGAGGCATTATGTTTAAATTAAGAACTGAAACAAAATATTAAGCAAAGAAATTCAATGAAATAGTAAATGTTTGAGCTAGGAACCCTTAACCTCGTAGAAGTCATTGAATTCCTTGTTTCATACAATGGTTTCATTACCTGGAGTGCTTCCGTTCTTTACTGTACCACATATGATTAGAAGATAGAGTTTTTCCAAAAAAATCAAAATGAAAAGGTAAAAAAAATTGGTTTTAGGGTTTGAGGGTTTTGGAGAGGTTCGAGAAGGATTAAGGGGTTAAGAGATTATTAAATAGGTGGATAATATGTTTTTTGGTTATAATTTAGGTGTTCTGAGGGTTAAAGGTCGGGTGAAATGGTTGTTAAGTTGTTGGGTTGCGGAACAGGTCGGGTCAACACTGTATAAAGTTGCAACGATGTAACAACACAAAGGTTCCGTGTGCCAACATCCCTATCAGTTTGTCGAAGTAGAGACACCGCAATGTTGTGTCGCGATAGACCATTCAATTTTGATAACTTGAGGAAACTATTTTCCACTTTATGACACAGAAGTGCCATGTCGTGTCATCGAGGTGCTTTCTCTGGTACTTTCATTTTGCATGCTGTATTACGACACAGGGGTGTTGTGTTATGACACCGACTATGTTTCAGCTTAAATTTTCCATTTTTATGATGTCTCGATCTATAATAAACATACATCTAATATAAGTTAGGATCTAAACTACATGGTTATTAGAATATACAAAAATATACAAGAAAAATTTATCTAAGGTTTTGTCACATGTTACTATCGGATTCATCTAGCAATTCCGTTGACATATTCCCACTTGAGCCTCTTTTAGCATTTGTCCACCGACCATCATGTCCCTTCATTTTATTTCGATTGTATCCTTCCTTATACCTACTATTTAACCCTACATTAATCACATTAAGAGTATCCTTGTATTCAGGGTAGTTAGATTCGAAGGTAAATATGTAATGACATTGCTCTCCTGGCTTCCTTCTGCTTTCCTCACTTTGGTGAGATCCACATCTAAAAGTTACAGTTTCACCAGTAATCTTCATTGTTGATTCATTTTTCTATAGATCAATGGTATATATGGATGTGGCTAGAAAAAGTCTTCCCAACAAGATGGGTATCTCTCGATCCTCTACAAAATCCAAATCTACAAAATCCAAATCTACAAAATCTGTCGAGATAATGGAACTACGCACCTTAACTAAGACATCCTCTAGCACTCCTTTAGGTTGAACTGTAGATCTGTCAACTAGCTTCAGTGTAATTTGAGTGTTTTTGAGCTCCCCTACCCCGAGTTTTTCTTAAATAGATAATTGCATTAGGTTTATACTAGCTCCTAAATCACATAAAGCATTCTTAAAATGAATGTTCCCTATCTCTATTGGAATTTTAAAACTTCCTGGGTCTTTCAGTTTTTGGGGTACTTGTCTGGAAATAATAGCACTACAAGATGCATTTATGTTGACTTGCTTTCCTTCCTTAACTTTCCTATGCCTAGACTGACCACCTTCGAACGTACTAACGTCCAGAGTGTGAATACTGCTACAAAATATATGGAATTTGAGGTAGTGTTTGCAAGTATACGGGTCAGGTTGTAATTAGTTTGTTTACAACAAAACACTTCGTAACTATTTTGAGGATCATACCCAAGGGAGGCTAGTAATTCTAGCTTAAACGCCAATAGATCTAATTAGTAATTTAAATAAACTATATTATGAATAAAAATCAATAAAGTTTTTTTTGGTTTTTATAATTAAAGAACTAAAAATAACATAAATAAAAGGAGTCTTCTAAGAAATAGATAATAAACTGGATCAAATGTAGACATGGGTAATTAGATCGCTACGGTAATCCTTATCAACTGTCATTTTCGGGTTCCATGTTAATCAACTAGTTGTTATCTATAACAACCTATTTTTTAGTGGTGTTGGAAACAGTGGTTTCGAGGCCACCAAATTCAACGAGTAAGTTCGTAAAATTATTATTTAATATTTACGAGTCAAATATGTTTTTAATTAGGTTTTTAATTCGATAATTTATGCTATTCGAATGATTAATTAAGTTCAAGTGGTAAGACCCTAAGGTCAAGTGGTTTTAGAAAATGAGATATCGGGACCTTGTTTCTATAAACCGAGTCATAAATATTTTTATAAATATTTACAGAGTGTCATTAAGGTGGTATTAAATTTTTGTTAAGAAATTTGAACACTTCGATAGTTAATTAATTAAAAAGGACTAAATCATAAAAGATGTAAAATTTGATCACTATTTGACTTGAGTTATTAAATGGTAATTAAACCATTCAAGGAGTTAGTGGACAATTATGGGCATGAATTGGTGTTTTATTTATTTATTAACCAAGGTTAAAATGGTAATTTGATAATTAATTAAATTAAATATAACATAAGTAAAAGATAATGGTTGTCATCATCCTTTCTCATTTTTGTTTCAACCTGAAGGTCATGGCTATGGAGAAGTTAGGTTTGGCCATGTTTTATTTCATGCATGGTAAGCCATTTTCTCCTGTTTTTAATCATTTTATTTTTTGAGATCATTGCAACTAGGTCCAACTAGGTCCAACTAGCCCGTACATTAGATTTTAAACCGCAAAGATATTGAATGTTTCCATTGATGAACCTTGTATTTTAGATGTTAAATTATGAATTTGAAGTGTTAGTTGGTATTTAAAAGTACTTTTTAAGTGATTTTTGATGAATTTGCTGATTAGGGACTAAATTGTTAAAATAATAAAAGTACAAGGATTTGATGTGAAATTGTTGCAAAAAGGGGCTAAAATAGAGGTTATGAATATTTGGCTAGTGTAAATTTTCAATAAAATGGTTAATTTGCATGTTTTAGGCTCAAGGACTAAATTGAATAAAAGTAAAATTTTAGGAGAAATTTTGTAAAAATGTAAAAAATGACTAAATTGCATAAAATACATTGTTTTACTATCTAAATTAGTAGATTGAATAAAAATTTTAATTTAGATCAAGATCGTGTGGAAAATCAAGAAGAATAAAAAATTACCAAAATGCCCTTGTATTTTATCATTTCTTCAATTTAGCCAGGTAAGTTCATACGCTAAAATAGCATTTTAAATTATTATTTTAAATGCTATCATGTTATATTATCATATCATGTCTCGGTAGAAAAATACAACAAAGATCGACGCCCATCGAATATGAAAAAGGATGGTTTTGACCATCGAATATAAAAAGGGATAGTGACGACCATTGAATATGAAAAGGAATGGTTTTGACCATCAAATATGAAAAGGGATAGTTTCGACCATCGATTTATGAAAAGGGATGGTGACTACCATTGATTAATGAAAAGGGATGGTTTTCACCATCGATTTATGAAATGGATTGGTGACAATAATCAATGAAAGAAAAGGGATGATTTTGACCATCTTTTAGCACACTTGTGTGAGCTCTGGTAAGGGTTCCGATTGACTTCACTACGATAAATATGGAAAGGTAGGATGTACCAATGATCAAAGTATGAAAATTCATGATTATGAAAGGTATGATTTTAAGTGATGCTATGTTTATCATATGTTACCATGTGATGATATTGTTAAATTATGTGTTAAATCACTAGCTTGTGAATATGGTAAATGTTATGTTTATGTCTTCTGAGTTATGCAAATGAAATGGTAAGTGTTCAATATGAACCAAGACATGTGTATATGAAACTTATTGAAATGGTGATACATGGAAAACATGATATGTTATGAAGGATGATAAATCGAATTGGATCATGCTCAAGTATAATGGTTATCTATGTTAAGTTCACATGAATTATTTTCAATTATACTAACATGTTTTTTTGTTGGAGCTTAGGCTTGTGCCAAGTTTATGATTGAATTATATCATGTTTAATCTTAATGAAATACATTGAAATGGTAAGTGCTCAATTGGTAATGTGCTTATGTCCATGAAAAGATGGAATAAATCAAAGTATGTAATTTCTTATGCAATGGTTGATTATATAGTTGATTCCAAAAGAGCTATGTTTAAATGCACTATCTTGTACTCATGGTTGATGTTATGCTTATAACTTGTGTGTTATCCATATGAAACGGGTGAGGAAAGGTAATGAAATGGTAAATTCATAGTTGAAATGAAAATTGAAAAAACAAAAGAGTAATGAGTTTGGATGATGTATTACATGTGAGAAATTTATGTATGCTATGGATGAATATACCTATATCATGGAGAAATACACTAAGTTGGGAATTATTAATGTGGTTTAGCCTTATGATAAGCATTGGGAATAGAATGAAAAGAGAGTAAATTGAAAAGTGTATAATCTTATAGAAAGGTTGTTGATAATCTTTTAAGTCCCATAAAGTCCTATCACGTTATGAATGATAAATATATGTTACATTAATGAACTTACTCATTTGTCACTTGTTGGTCATATCTATTTATGAATCTTATGGCATTGGCATAGGTTTATGTTTACTCTATAAGGTTTATTGTTATACAAACTTACTTAGCATACATTGATTATGTAGTTATTTTCCTTTATTTTATAGATTATCGGAAGCTCGATCGAGTTGGAATCTAGTCGGAGTTCTATCACACTATCCATCGATCTTATCGATAGAATTTGATGCTTTGGTTGTGGTTATAATGGCATGTATAGGTGGACTATGTCTAATGTTTAGATAATGATATTGGCTTGTAATACTGCTTTGAATTTGTGAAACTTATGTTATTTTGATGCCTTGATGGTTGGTGTGCTTTTGGCACTTTGATGCATAATGGTTGGTGTTTATATGATCAAAATGATGCATGGTTTTATGGCCAAAGTGGTATGTGTTGGCATGTTTGCAAAGTGATCACTTAGGGCCTGTATTGATATATAATTTAAATCAAGTATGTTTGGTTGAATTATGACAATTTGGACCTAAAGTTGGTATGTATATATATTAGACGTTCGAACCATTTGGTAATGGCTAGTATAGTGTCATTCTTATGGTTTTGATACATGAGAGAAGTGATCCAAATGGTAAAGTTAATTTGCTATGGCATGAACCTAGTATGGTAAGGTTGGTATGTGACAATTGTGGTATGTTTTGGATTGGAAACAAGTCAATTGATAAATGGTTAAATATTCTCAAGTTTAGGTATGTTTAATGTATGTGTTTGAGGTGCCTTTATGGTATATTGGTTGAATGGAATTTGGTCATATGGAATTAGTCATTTTATGCTTGGTTGAACATGTTTTGATACCTTGGTCATATGTGCAAATGACTTGTTTAGGTGTGCCTGAATTGGGTGAAAGAAATGGCTTGAATTTAGCCTATTTCTTGCCCACACGGCCTAGGACACGGGCGTGTGTCTCAGCCGTGTGTGACACACGGCCATGTAACACAGCTGTGTGTTCCCTGTAGTTTTTTTAAAGGTTGCATTTCAAGAGTTACACGACTTGGCACATGGGCGTGTGGCTTGGCCATGTGAATCAAGTCAAAGAGTTACACGGGCACGGACATAGGCTGGGACACGACCATGTGTCCCTACTTCGGATATCCACAGCGTGTGTCTCAGCCGTGTGAGTCACACGGCCGTGTGACACCTGCAGTGTGAATTTTTCTATCTTTTTCCGTGAAGTTTTTAATGTTTCCAATTTAGTGCCAAATCATTTCTAAAGTATTTCTAAGGCCTTGAGGGCTCGAATAAGGGATGATAAGCATGTGTTTGAATGGAATATGATATGATTCATGCAATATTTTGAAATGAATGTTTTGATGTAACAGTTTTAGGTAATGCTCTGTAACCCTATTTCGGTGATGGATACGGGTTAGGGGTGTACATTATCTCAACAAGATCTTCTAATCTTCCACTAAAATAATGAGTTGGCAAGGACAACTAATCTTTCGACCTCACAATCTAGATCGGCTTGGATGAAGGTGTTCATGGATAAGCCATACAAATTTTGGGTTCATTCCCACCTTGATGACTTTCTAGGGTTGTTGGGCCTAGGGTTTTAGGTCTCCCTCTTCCAAATAGCTGATATGTTGAGTAACCCTATAAAATAGTTAATAAATCATACATCCACTTGCTAATCCCCCATAAGAGGATTAGTTCCTTATGGGATCAATAAACATCATAAACATGGTATTGAATATATACATAAAGAATAAAACAAGAGTAAAGTTTAGAGAATCTTGTTTGTATTTGATATATGAAGTGCGTATATAAATTAATTTCTCCGAAGAACACTAATGAAAAGAACTAAAAAGAATTCTATACCTAAGAGAAAGAAAAATAAACTACAAACTAAATTTGTAACACCCTTCACCCGTATTCAACGTCGAAATTGGGTTACGGAGCATTACCAAACATATCACACATTTAAACATACATTTCTCATACGTTTTCAATTTCATGTAATCATCATTCAATGACACTCATATTTTCCCTAATATGAGCTTACGAGGCTCAAAACTTGCATTTGGGGTGGTTCGGGACTAAACTGATAACTTTAAAAATTTCTCAAACTCTTAGAAAATTTTTCCAAAAACAACAGACGCACGCCCGTGTCACAGGCCGTGTGGACATTTGAAATGCGAGCACATGGCCGTGCCCCAGCCCGTTTCTGACCCCGTGTAACTCTTTGACTTGGGTCACATGGCCAACACACACGCTAGTGTGACTAGTCCATGTGCCCTAAAATGGCTAGACACGCCCGTGTGCCAGACTATGTTCTAGGTCGTGCCAAACCTGTGGGGTATTTTAACTTATGCCACACAGCCAAGTCACATGCCCGTGTGTGAGGCTGTGTGGAGCATCCTGATTTGGTTTCTAATTCAATACCAGGGGACACACGGCCGTGGATATGACTTTGTGTCACACACGGTTGAGACACATGCCCGTGCCTCTGCCCGTGTTGACAAAAAAAGCTATTTACCAAGCCATTTTGCCACCCAAATTTGTATACTCCTACACCAAACCAAATGGCACCAAAATAAGGCATTTAATAGGCATTTAATCAACCTCACTCAAGCATATTTTATACCATTTCCAATACCAATAAACACAAAACATAAATACTCAATATGCCATCCAAATTCCTACCAAATTTTACTTACACAAACATAAAAAATGACCAAACTCAAATATATGTTATTTAGCCTAATCTCACACTTATACCAATATCCACAACTCAACCATTTGATACTCAAAATACCTATTACCATCAAGCATCACACAACCATCAACAAAGCACATAATAAGAACCATATGCACAAATATATGACCAACCAAGTTAAGTTAATATTCATGACTATATACAATACCAAACTTAAACATTTACAAGCCAATTCAAATGGCTAAATTTATTACCAACACATAACAAAAATGACCAAAGTCCATATACATGCCATATATTCCAAACAACATAGATTCAAAAGTACCAAAACGATAACTTGATAGTGTGATGGTGTCTCCAATGATCCCCGAATCTAAGCTAGCTTTGAAGTCACTATAAAACATAGTAAAATAAACAAAGTAAGCTATAAAGCTTAGTAAGCTCGTATGAAATAAACTCAAACTAATCATAAATACACAATTCAATAATTTGAATAAATCATCATGTAGCACATATTATCTAACAAACCTTTCACATCTTTAATCACATGATTATATACAAACTTCACAATTTCTTTGTTTTAAGGCTTATACGGATCATGTACATACCTGTACCATTTCATATCAATCCCATACTTAATCACATCTTTCATTTACCCATTAAACCATTCGGAATACTATCGGATACTCGAGAAACTCGCACTGAAGTGCCATATATATAGCCAATGCTATCCCAATCTCATATCACATATATGCTCACTCTCAAGCTATCAACGGGCCTGCTCACACAAGATGTGGATCAAGACATAGCTACACGGTGCTGCTCACACAAGCTATCAAGTAACCGCAAGACATGCTAATTTACTCAGCCACCGGTAGGACATACAGGACCAGCACCCGAATCACATAATAACAATAAGCCCTAATCACATGTTATTTGTATCCTAATCTATTCCTAAAGTTCAACCGAGATTTCCAATGCCAAATCATCGTCAAATCATTTTCAAACATGTCTGTAGTCTCATATTCATAATTTATGCAATATCAAAGCATTTAAAATACATTTATCACGAAGCCTATTACATACGAACTTACCTCAGATGCAAAAACGGAAAAACGAGTGGATTAATCCAAAATATTTTCCTTTCCCCAATCTAAGTCTGTATTTTGATTTTCTTGATCTATATAATATCAATTTTACCTTATTCAATCATCACTCTATTCAATTTAATCCGAAACACTTATAAAAGTACATTTACACTTTTACCCCAAGTATTTCACTACTTTTACAATTTAGTCCTTATTTCATAAAATTATAATTTCATGCAATTCCAGCCAAATACATGCTAGTCGAATTTCAATTAGGTCCCTAGCAACCCATATTTTTCATTTATTTCACATTTTAACCACAAAGTTTCCTCATTTCAAAATTTAATCCCTAATTTGCATTTTCACTAAAAATCACTTAACAAAACTTGCATAATTATCATCAAACATTCATAATCTATCATTAAACATCAAAATACTCATCTATTCATCAATGGAAACATTTAAAATCTTTAACAATTTTGCAATATAGTCCCTGGGCTAGCTAGACCTAGTTGCAACGATCTCAAAAACATAGAAATCAATTAAAACGAGACAAAATTGAACTTAGATGCATGAAAGTTTTCTTGGCCAAATAGCAAGCTTCTCCCATGGCTAATTTAGGATGAATTTTTGGTGGGGTAAATGTTCTAAGGAAGATGATGGCTTTGTTTTTGTTTTTTTACTTAATCTAATTCATTAAATTACTAAATTAACCTTCACTATTAACATTAAAACACTAAATAAAAGTGTCGATAAATTTCCAAAAAATAAAAAATTGATCTAATTACAACATAAGGACCTTTACTTTAATATTCCATGGCTATTTGACATCTTTAGCTAATAGAACATCACTTTTGCACTGAACGTGATTTAGTCTTTTTTATCGAATTGAGCATTCAAATGATAAAATTTCTTAATAAAATTTTCACACAAACAGGCTGTCATGCTGTAAACATTAAAATAATGAAAAAATAATTATTTTAACTTCAGATTTGTGGTTCCAAAATCACAGTTTTGATTTGACTAAAAACGGGCTGTTACAACTCTCCACCCTCAGGGATTTTCGTCCCCAAAAATCTTACCAGAAAATAGGTTAGAGTACTATTTTCTCATAGCTTCCTCGAACTCCCACGTAGCTTATTCGACACTGTGACGTTGCCAAAGTACTTTCACTAAAGCTATGCTTTTATTTCTCAACTGTTTAACCTCTCGAGCTAAAATTCGAATCAATTCTTTGTTGTAGGTCATGTCAGGTTGAATCTCAATTTCCGCTGGAGAAATTACATGTGATGGATCTAATCTGTGTTGACGCAACATTGACATATGAAACACATTTTAGATTTTCTTTAACTCTGATGGTAAAGCTAGTCGATATGCTACTAGTCCTATTCGTTCAATAATCTCATACGATTTGATGAATCGCGGACTCAATTTGCCTTTGCGACCAAAACGAAGTATTTTGTTCCACGGAGATACTTTTAGGAATACTCAGTCACCGATCTGAAATTCAATGTCTTTTCGTTTTAAATCCGCGTATGATTTCTATCGATCTGAAGCTACTTTCAGACTGTCGCGAATTACTTTCACTTTTTCTTCAGTCTTTCAAATCAAATCAACCCCATGAATCTTTTTCTCACTAAGCTCGATCCAATACAATAGAGTTTGGCATTTGTGACCATACAAAGCTTCATAAAGTGCCATCTCTATAATTGATTGAAAATTGTTGTTATATGCGAATTCAACCAGCGAAAAATTTTTCTCCCAATTGCCTTCAAATTCTAAAACACAACAACGAAGCATATCTTCAAGAATTTGTATTACTCACTCAGATTGACTGTCGGTTTGTGGATGAAATGCTGTACCAAAATTCAACCTCATACCCAAAGCATTTTGCAATTTCTTCCAAAATCACAACGTAAACCTCGAATCTCTATCCGAAATAATCAAAACTGGCACCCCGTGTAATTTAACGATATCAAAAACATACAATTCTACTAATTTATCAAGCGAATAATCTGTATGTACCAGAATGAAATATGTTGATTTCGTCAGTCGATCTACGACAACCCAGATAGCATCGTTCTTTTTTGGAGAAAGGGTAATCCCGATATGAAATCCATTGCAACTCTATCCCATTTCCATTCTGGTATCATCACAGGCTGTAGTAATCCTAAAGGTACTTGATGTTCGATTTTTACTTCTTGAAAAACTAAACATCTCGATCAAAACTTTGAAATGTCTCGTTTCATACCTGACAACCAATACAACTATTTCAAATCATTGTACATTTTAGTACTCCCGGGTGAACAGATAGACAACTACTGTGTGCTTCATTCAGAATTTTTTGTATAAGCCCGGATCTCTTGGTATACAAACTCTACCTCGAACAATAAATAATCATCAGATCCAATTTGATATTTTGAATCACTAGTCGACTCACATTGCACTCTTTTAGCTTGCAACTCGTAATCACACTTTTGAGCTTCACAAATTTACTGAAGAAAAACCAATTTAGCTTTCAACTCGGCTAGAATCGAACCATCATCAGACAAATTTAGTTGAGTATTTATCGCTATCAAAGTAAATAAAGATTTTCTACTCATAGCATCCAAGACTACGCTCATTTTACCCAGATGATAATCAATCATTAATTCATAGTATTTTAGTAACTCAAGCCATCTTCATTGACGCAAATTCAGATCTTTCTGGGTCATTATATATTTTAAACTTTTGTGATCGGTAAAGATGTGACAGTTTTCACCGTACAAATGATGTTGCCAAATTTTCAATGCAAATACAATGGCGTCCAACTCTAAATCATGCGTCAAATAATTCTTTTCATGCAGATTCAACTATTTGGAAGCATAAGCTATCAATTTTCCTTCTTGCATCAAAACGCAACCCAAATTGTTCAATGACGCGTCACTAAAAATCACAAACTCTATACCCGACTCAGGTTGAACAAAAATTGGTGCCTCAGTTAACAATGCTTTCAACTATTCGAAACTCTGTTGACATTTCTCATACCACTCAAATTTCACAACTTTTTGTAGCAATCTAGTCATAGGAATCGTTGAGAATCCTTTTACAAAATGTCGATAGTAACCAGCTAACGCTAGAAAGCTTCTGACTTCAGATACATTTCTCGGTGGTTTCTAATTAATAACTGCAAAAATCTTGCTCGGATCAACTCGTTTACCTTCCGCTGATATAATGTGTCCCAAAAATCCAACCTCAGATGTAAATATCAAAGCATTTAAAATACATTTGAACTTACCTCATATGCAAAAACGGCAAAACGAGTCGACTAATCCAAAATCTTATTCTTTCCCCGATCTAAGTTTGTATTTCACTTTTTTTAATCTATATAATATCAAATTTACCTTATTTAATCATCACTCTACTCAATTTAATCCAAAACACTTATTAAAGTACATTTTCACTTTTGCCCCAAGTATTTCATTACTTTTACAATTTAGTCCTTATTTCATAAAATTACAATTTCATGTAATTTCACCCAAACCCATGCTAGCCAAATTTCAATTAGGTCCCTAGCAGCCCATATTTTTCATTTATTTCACATTTTAACCACAAAGTTTTCACATTTCACAATTTAATCCCCAATTTGCATTTTCACTAAAAATCACTTAATGAAACTTGTATAACTACCATCAAACATTCATAATCTATCATTAAACATCAAAATACTCATGTATTCATCAATGGAAACATCTAAAATCTTTAACAATTTTACAAAATAGTCCCGGGCTAGTTAGACCTAGTTGCAACGATCTCAAAAACATAGAAATCAATTAAAACGGAACAAAATTGAACTTACATGCATGAAAGTTTGCTTGGCTAAATATCAAGCTTCTCCCATGGCTAATTTAGGTTGAATTTTTGGTGGGGTAAATGTACTAAGGAAGATGATGGCTTTGTTTTTGTTATTTTACTTAATTTAATTCATTAAATTACTAAATTAACCTTAACTATTAACATTAAAACACTTAATAAAAGTGTCCATAAATGTCCACCAAATAAAAAATTGGTCTAATTACAACATAAGGACCTTTACTTTAATATTCCATAGCTATGTGACACCTTTAGCTAATAGAACATCACTTTTGTACTTTACGCAATTTAGTCATTTTTATCGAATTGAGCATTCAAATGATAAAATTTCTTAACAAAATTTTCACAAAAACATACTGTCATGCTATAAAAATTAATATAATAATAAAATAATTATTTTGACTTATGATTTGTGGTCCCGAAACCACTATTCTGATTTGACTAAAAATAGGCAGTTATAAAATTCTATAAAGGAAAGTAATAATATCAAAAAGTTGTCCTTTAACAAGTGTTTAAAAACTATTTATTAGAATTAGGGTTCTCGTCAACCTCAACCATATGTTAGATGGCACTCTCATATTTAAATTTTGATTGTACAGACCAAAACACCCCTGGGTTGTAAGTGTTTCCCGTACAGGACTGATGTCACATCGAAGGCAATATGCTTATATTCAAGGTATCTTCAGTGGTGTGTCACGACATCCTCAGGTTGTGTCGCGACACCGAAGGCAGTCTTGGAATTCTTCTATTTTGCTCCCTATGTTACTACATCAAACTCTCCGTGTTGCAATGCAGTAACTAGTATTGAGTTAGGACGCCTTTTAATTGTCTCCTACTTATAGACAAAGTATATCGGCTCACTTTTAGGCCTTATTTGGCCCCTAAAGTAAATAAAAGACTCAAATTACACTTTTTATTAGATGTAAATGTAAGTATGAAAACTCGACTAAAACATAACAAAAGTACTTGTATTCAAGCACCTCAAATGTAAAAACTAGTTTAATTTGCTACACCAAATTATGATAGATCAAACTCCCCCTGTAACACACCTTACCCGTATCCAACGTCAGAACAAGGCACGAGGTGTTACCGAACTTAAAATTCTTGAACATGTAAAATTGGGTCATAAAATTTCGTCAAATTTAAAACTTTTCTAACACATGCATTTTGTCCCTTATATGGGCTTATAAATCTCAAAACATCCTTTAGGATGGTTTGAGACTAAACCGAGAACTTTGGAAACTTTTGGGAAAACTTAGAAAATTTTATCAAAATAAGGGTCACACGCCCGTGTGGTCTGGGACATGCCCGTGTCCCTAACCCGTGTAACTCTCTGTTTATGACATCATCATCAAAATAGGTGTAACATCCTAGATTAGGGGCTTTGCATTTATGATGCATTGTGTGTGCATGCCATGATGTGTGTGTGTGTTTGGTGTGTTTAGAGCTTTCAGGAAGGCTTGAGGTGAAGCTTGAGCCTTGGTAGAAATTTTGCTTTCAGACACTGCAAGGGGGAACTAGGTGAAGTGGGCCTTAAGGGTACTTGAGTGGGAAAATTAACACAAAAATCTAACTGGTAGAATGGCAAGGAGGCGCCACTAAGGGAATAGGTAAGTGACACCATAAGGAGGTGGTGAGGGAGCAGGTTCGAATCCCATGTCAAGTAAAAAGGAGTGTTTTTTTATTATATGCGCTTGAGGAGTTGAAAGGTGGTTTCGGCTGGGACTCTAAAGGAGTGAGTGTGTGATTGAGTTAGAAGATAGGAAGATAAGGATAAGAGGAAAATATGGGATAGGATTTGAGTGTAGGTGGTGGCCGAATGTGGGACACTGAGTGCAAGAAGGGAAATCGGCTAGATGTGGCCAAGGGTGTGCCGAATTTCCATTATTTTTCTAAGAGCATAGTTTTTTTTCTCTCCTCCTATTTTGATAATTAAAGGTTTCTTCTTCTCTTTTTCTGCCAAAATTGAAAACTCCTAACTCTATTCCCATCTTTACTTTCATGCTATGGCCGAATGATCTTGTTCTCAAATCTCTTCTCTATTTCTTCTAAAATTGAAATGCCTAAGCCTCTATTTGAAGTATCTTTATTTTTCTTTGCAGCTCTCTCTTCTAGTTCTTTTCTACTTTAATCATTGTCAAATCCTGTTCACTGTTGGGCTAGTGCCGAATTCCCCTTAGTGTTATTCGAATCTACTGTGATAATGTAAGTAGCGTTCTCTTATTCCTTTGTTTGTCTTTTGATTTTTTGATAGCCAAAGCCAAATGGCTAATTGACTTAGTGAATGACATGTGTGTTTACACTTTCTTTGGGGCGCCGATTCCAGGAAATCCTGATTAGTTGAAGCAATCAAACTCCAAGTCAAGGAATCAAGTGAATCTTATCACTTCATTTGAGATCTCAAGGTAGGGTTTCAAGTCTCTCTAAGTTGTTCAATCAATTTTCCTTTCGTTATTCGTATCTTAACCCAATGTTTCGTTAAGCGATCATTATTTCAATATAGTACCTTCTGACCAAGATCATTCATGGACTCGAATACCAGTGAATCAAAGGAAGGGGTTGGATCCATAGTTTCAGCCCCAAAGTTTAAGAAGCGTGAGGTGTCTGCTGTTCGAGATTGGCCACCGGGTTGTGGGCTAGCTTCTGAGCAGAACAGTAGGCAGATAGCAATTATGACGACTAGTGATAGTGTCAACATAGAGAGTGTCATTCTGCGTGTTACCAGGTGTGTAAACCTTCACACACTATAGTATATCTGTATTAACATTTGTGTGGGTTGAAAAGCCAAAAAAAGGGCTGTGTAGACAGTTGTGATGCCCTTAAAGGTAAGGCTAGGATTGCCAGGTACGTGACCGTATCGTTTCTTTGCATGGCCAAATGTATGTATGGAAAAATGATGTGTTATGAATAGCATGTTGCATTTGTTAGGATTTGTAAGTAGATCATAGGGTATGGGTTTGATATGAAGGGGAAGTGCATGATTAATTGGTCACATTGTGATCGGTGGCTTTGCCACGATATATATATTTTATTTGGTCACATAGTGACCGGTGGCTATGCCACGATGTATTATTGGTCACCTAGTGATCGTGTATAATTGGTAGCCTGACTATCGAAATGAAGTGTAGCAGATGGAGGGTTGATTGTAGAAATCCCTACGGTGTGATGGGCTAGTACGAGTTGGAATGTAAAGGATGGAAAAACTAGGTTTGGGTTGGGCTTATTGCATTCATATGTTGTATGTTGATATGTGACTATGGGCTACAAGTCGTATGTGTAATGTGGGAGAATTTACACACTGAGTCATGGTGACTCACCCCTTTCCTTAACTTTTTAGGTGAGCAGTAGCTCGTGGATGCGGGAGCCGAAGCGGACTCGTAGAGGCCATAATTCCATTTTTCTTTCTTTTATAGTCTCAATATTACTATAAGTTTATTTTAATTTGGGACTTTTGCTATGTAATAAGGCCTTTCAAAGTTGTACTTTGGTTTTTATTAGTTACTGTTTATATCAACTTCGAGACCATAGTAGTTTAAATATTAAAGTAAAAGTGGAGTTTCATTAATCTACACATCGATGTTTCCAAAACACCGTAGTAATAAGAAAAAAAAGTTTTCTTTCAAATCTCTGGTTTTTCTTAAGTATAATTAAAACTTGATTTTACTTTACCCTGTGACATACCAGATTCGGTCGTAACGTATATGCCGAGTTTGGGGTGTTACATTTTTGGTATCAGAGCCCAGTTGCAAAACTCGAACTGTGAAATGGGTCTAGTAGTGTTTTGTAGATTGATGTGAATATAAGAAAAATGCTTTGGGTTGATCGAATTATGGCATCCGAGTCTACCGGCAACCGATCCACGCAGGTAAGGATTCTAACTCTTGATAAGGTATGCATGTTAGGTTTTATGGGCTTTATGGGGACATAGACAAGTATGCTAGGGTTTATGGACCTTAGGCCTAGTTAAACAACTCTTAAAATCCATAAGATTTAATTTCTCTAATTAAACATGTCCGTGAACAAGTCGTCGGGTTGGAGTGTGGCAACAGGCGTACGCATGTCTAGGATTGAATCTAGGGAGAGCTTGGCATTTAAGCGGTCCTAGTGGCCAACCTCCTCTTCACTAGAATCCTACCTGGTGTGTAGTGTCTGTTCACTTTAGCCGCGAGGACTTGTTAATGGGCCAAAGTTCATAACTAAAACCTTGGTTTATGGAAATCACCGAAATACCCCTGGTTTGTAAAACTACCAAAATACCCCTGCTTACCAAAATACCCCTATTTTGTAAAATCAACAAGATACCCTATTTTACTTAAATTACAAAAATACCCTCGTGGGGTAGAATTACAAAAATACCCCTAGGTAGTGAAATGATTTAAACTACCCTTGTGTGACGAAGGTGAGTTTATGGATGTTACTTTCGTGTTTGATACATTTATGTGATAACTGCTTGGGAATGCATATGGTTCTTTGAATGTATGTGGTTTCTAGAACTAGGAGATACAGACTTGAGACTGAACCTTGTAGATATAATTTTGAATTCGAAAGAACTACTATTGAAACTACCTTCCATAAGATTGTTCATTATTAATCAGTGGAAGAAATTATTAATCCATAAAATTTTTAATCAGATAAATCGTGAACATTAGAAATGAGCACTAGAGGGCATGGTGTGCGTGGCCGAAGTAGAGGCAAGATTGCTGTGTCAGAACCGGTAGGGTCTTGTCATGAGTAAGGAAATGAGATTCCAATGCCACTAGCTGTGGAGGCAGACTATCAGGACCAAACCGGTGGAGACGATGCGGTGTCTCAAGCGATGCTTCTAGTGTTGGAGAGAGTTGCGGGAGTAGGCATGGGCACGGGAGCTCAAAAATCTGTGCCGAAGTGACTTAGAGCCAATGGGGTAGAAGTGTTTAGGGGAATTTTTGATGTAGCTTCTAGTACAGTTGAGTATTGGATGGAAGCAGTGGAGCGTATAATGGATGATCTCGACTTGACGGAGGAAGAGAAGTTGAAGGGAGCGGTGTCTCTTCTTCGGGATGAGGCGTACCAATGGTGGCTTATGGTCAAAAATGGTGCGGTGGTTGACCGCATTACTTGGGATTTCTTCAAGTCGGCATTCCAGAGTAAGTACATCGAATCGAGTTATGTGGATACGCAGCGTAGAGCGTTTCTAAATCTGATCCAGGGAAATAGATCGGTAGTTGTATATGAAGTGAAATTCCTGCGTTTGAGTCGTTACCCACTAGGGATAATGGCCATGGAACATGAGCATTGTGTCTGATTTGAGGATGGCCTGAGGGATGATCTGCGTGTGTTGATAGCACCACAACGAGAGCGAGAATTTATGGTTTTAGTGGAAAAGGCTAAGATAGTCGAGGAAGTTAAGCGATCCGAGAAGCAAAATAATGATAAAGACAGGGATAAGAATAAGAGGAGTGTTGGGACATCGGGATCAACGGGGCATTTCCAGAAAAGACCTAAGATAGATGGGCCGAGTCGGGGTGTGAGAGCTGGAGGTAATGGTCAACGTCAGAGGTGTGGCCGATGTAATAAATTTCATTCAAGTGAATGTTCGATAGGTGATAGGAAATGTTTTAGGTGTGGGTCCTCGGATCATCAGGTGAAGGATTGTCCACAGGATCGGGGTGGCACAGGGCCGATAGGACAGACTAACGCTTAGCCTGGTAGAGGAGGTCCACAACCACCGAGAAGTCGTGGTCCAGCCAGGGGGTGATGGTTATGGTCGGGGTCGTGGAACACAAGGCAGAGGTGCAGGGAACATCGATGCAAGACAGTAGGGGTTGGTCTATGCAGCAAGATGTCGAGAGGAGGGGATGCATCGGATGTCATAACCGGTACGTTCTTGATTTTTGGTTTGCCTTTTCTACATTAATTGATATTAGATCGACACATTCTTATGTTGCTAGTATAGTATCTGGAACCTTAAGTATAGACTCTGAGATTATTCCTAAGGAGGTGGTATAATTAGCTTCGCTAGGTCGGCCAATGGCGGTGAAAATGAATTGTATAGGGATGTACCTCTAGAAGTGCAAGGGGTAGTTTTTTCGACGGATTTAATGGAACTGCCTATTGGGGAGTTCGATATGATCTTAGGTATGGACTGGTTAGTGAAATATCGAGCGAATCTAGATTGTGCGGCTAAGCGTATGGTACTAAAGACTAGTTAGGAGGATGAGGTGGTGGTAATAAGTGAAAGGAGGGACTACCTGTTTAACGTAGTATCCGCTCTAAAGGTTGAAAGTATGATGAGAATGGGTGTAGGGCGTTCGTAGCCTTTGTTTGTGCTTTGGAGGTCCAAGATTCAACTGTGGAGAATGTTAGAACGGTGAGGGAGTTTTCTAATGTTTTCCCAGAAAAACTTTTCGGACTACCTCCGGATCGTGAGGTGGAATTTGGAATTGATATTCTTCCAAGAACAACACCAGTATCCATTGCACCATATAGAATGGAGCCAAGGGAGTTGGTGGAACTGAAAGCCCAGATTTAGGAATTGTTGGATCAGGGTTTCATCCGACCAAGTGTATCACCTTGGGGAGCGCAAGTGCTATTTGTCAAGAAGAAGGATGGATCAATGCGTATGTGCATTGACTACCGTCAGCTGAACAAGTTGCCTATCAAGAATAAGTATCCATTGCCAATGATTGATGACTTGTTCGATCAACTGAAAGGGGCGTCAATGTTCTCAAAGATAGATTTGAGATTAGGATACCATCAGCTTAAGGTCAAAGAATCGGATAGTCATAAGATAGCTTTCAGGACCTGTTATGGTCATTACAAAACCTTGGTAATGCCGTTTGGGTTGACCAATGCGCCAGCGGCGTTTATGGATATGATGAATCGGGTGTTCAAACCCTATTTAGACCGGTTCGTGGTTGTATTTATAGATGATATCCTTGTATATTCATGGTCGGAGGAGGAGCATGATTCGCATATGCGAGTGGTACTACAAATCTTGAGGGAGAAATAATTGTATGCAAAATTCAGTAAGTGTGAATTTTGGTTAAGTAAAGTTACTTTTCTAGGACACATTGTGTCGGCAGAAAGGGTCAGAGTTGATCCCAAGAAAGTTTAAGCTATCATGGATTGGAAATCACCCAGGTCTGTGTCAAAATTTGGAGTTTCGGGTCTTGCTGGTTATTACAGGAGGTTCGTTGAGGGGTTCCCCTTGATCACGATCAAGTTGTTGAGGAAGGGATTACTTTTTGTGTGGGGTGACAAGCAACAGGAAAGCTTTGAAAAGCTAAAGAAGGTGTTGATGGAAGCTCTGGTATTGATTCAACTAGAGGCTGGAAAGGAGTTTGTGGTTTATTGTGATGCTTCACACACCGGGTTAGGATGTGTGTCGATGCAAGGTGGAAGAGTGGTTACTTATGCATCTCGACAGTTAAGACCTCATGAGCTAAATTATCCCACCCACGATTTGGAGTTGGCGGCTGTGGTTTTTGCTTTGAAGATCTGGAGACACTATCTGTATGGAGAGAAGTCCGTCATTTATACAGATCATAAGAGTTTGAAATATCTCCTCACCCAAAAGGAGTTGAACTTGAGGCAGAGGAGGTAGATTAAACTACTAAAGGATTACGATTATTCGATTCAATACCATCCGAGTAAAGCTAATGTGGTGGCGGATGCGCTAAGTCAGAAGGTAATCTTGGATCTAAGGGCGGTGTTTGCTCATCTGAGCCTATATGAAGATGGAAGTTTATTATCTGAGCTTCAGGTAAAGCCGACATGGATAGATCTGATTAAAAAGAAGCAGTTGCAAGATGATGACTTGAGTGCCCTACTATCTCAAGTGTAACATGGTGAAGTCGGGGACTATAATATGAATGATGATGGGGTTCTGTGTTTTCGAAAGAAGGTTTGTATGCTTAGGGATGTGGAATTGAGGTGGATGATTCTTCAGGAAGCGCATAGTAGCCCATATGCTATGCATCCGGGAGGAAGTAAAATGTATCGGGATTTATGAGAACAATTTTGGTGGCCAGGTCTGAAGCGAGAGGTAATCGAATTTATGGGTAAATGTTTGACATGTCAGCAGGTAAAGATGGATCATCAGTTGCCTTCAGGGTTATTGCAACCGGTGAAGATTCCGCAATGGAAATGGGAGAGAATCACTATGGATTTTGTCAGTGGGCTACCCCTTACACCTATTAAGAAGGATTTGATATGGGCAATTGTTGATCGATTGACGAAGTCCACTCATTTTATACCGGTTCGTGTTGATTACTCTCTACAAAAGTTGGCTAAGTTGTATATAACGGAGATTGTGAGGTTGCATGGAGTACTTGTGTCCATCATCTCAGACAGAGATCCTAGTTTACATCAAGATTCTAGAGGGCATTGCATCAAGCATTGGGTACAAAGTTAGATTTTAGTACGGCGTTTCATCCACAGACGGATGGACAGTCGGAGAGAGTGATACAAATTTTGGAAGACATGTTAAGAGGTTACGTTATTGATTTCAAAGGTAGCTGGGAAGAATTCCTACCATTGGTAGAATTTGCATATAATAACAGCTACCAGTCCAGTATTCGGATGGCACCATATGAAGCATTGTACGGGCAGAAGTGTCGTACTCCTACATATTGGACGGAGTTGGGTGAACGACAGTTATTGGGTCCGAAACTTGTATTGGAAACAGAAAATAAAGTTGAGTTGATTCGGGCTAGGTTGAAAGAAGTGTCAGATAGGCAAAGTCCTATTCTGACCTGAAGCAAAGGGACATAAAATTTGCAGTGGGTGATCGAGTTTTCTTGAAGGTATCACCATGGAAGAAAATTCTAAGGTTTAGACTGAAGGGTAAGCTAAGCCCTAGGTTCATCGGGCCTTATTGGGTGTTGAAGCATGCAGGACCAGTTGCTTATCAGCTTGAGCTACCTTCGGAGCTAAGTAAGATTCATGATGTGTTCCATATTTCAATGTTGTGACGTTACCGTTCAAATCCATCTCATTTGATACCGTTGGAGGAACTCGAAGTAAAGCCTGATTTAACTTTTGAAGAGGAACCATTTCAGATCTTGGAGCGGGATGTTAAAGTTTTGGGAAGAAAATCGATTCCTTTGGTTAAGGTTCTGTAGAGGAATCACGGATCGGAGGAAGCTACATGGGAGCCGGAGGATGTTATACGACAGCAATACCCTTACCTCTTTTGATTAGGTAATTTCTGGGATGAAATTCTTTTAAGGGGGTAGAACTGTAACATCCTAGATTGGGGGCTCTGCATTTCTGATGTGTTGTGTGCATGCCATGATGTGTGTGTGTGTGTGTGTTTGCTGTGTTTAGAGCTTTCGGGAAGGCTTGAGGTGAAGCCTGAGCCTTGGTAGAAATTTTTCTTTCAGACACTGCAAGGGAGAACTAGGTAAAGTGGATCTTAAGGGTACTTGAGTGGGAAAATTAACACAAAAATCTAAATGGTAAAGTGGCAAGGAGGCGCCACTAAGGGAATAGGTAAGTGACGCCATAAGGAGGTGGTGAGGGAGCAGGTTCGAATCCCATGTCAAGCAAAAATGAGTGTTTTTTTATTATATGCACCTGAGGAGTTGAAAGGTGGTTTCAGCTGGGACTCTGAAGGAGTGAGTGTGTGATTGAGTTAGAAGATAGGAAGATAAGGATAAGAGGAAAATGTGGGACAGGATTTGAGTGTAGGTGGTGGCTGAATATGGGACACTGAGTGCAAGAAGAGAAATCGGCTAGATGTGGCTAAGGGTGTGCCGAATTTCCATTATTTTTCTAAGAGCATAGTTTTTTTTCTCTCCTCCTATTTTCTGCAATTGAGGGTTTATTCTTCTCTTTTTCTGCTAAAATCGAAAACTCCTAACTCTATTCCCATCTCTAATTTAATGCTATGGCCGAATGATCTTGTTCTCAAATCTCTTCTCTATTTCTTCTAAAACCGAAACGCATAAGCCTCTATTTGAAGTATCTTTATTTTTCTTTGCGACTCTCTCTTCTAGTTTTTTTCTGCTTTAATCATTGCCGAATCCTGTTCACTGTTGGGCTAGTGCCGAATTCCCCTAAGTGTTATTCAAATCTGCTGTGATAAGGTAAGAAGCATTCTCTTATTCCTTTTTTATCTTTTGGTTTCTGATAGCCAAAGCCAAATGGCTAATTAACTCAGTGAATGACTTATGTGTTTACACTTTCTTTGGGGCACCTACTCCGGGAAATCCTGTTTAGTTGAAGCAATCGAACTCCAAGTCAAGGAATCAAGTGAATCCTATCACTTTATTTAAGATCTCAAGGTAGGGCTTCAAGTCTCTCTAAGTTGTTCGATCGGTTTTCCTTTCGTTATTTGTATCTTAACCCAATGTTACGTTAAGCGATCATTGTTTCAATATAGTACCTTCTAACCAAGATCATTCATGGACTCGGATGCTAGTGAATCGAAGGAAGGGTTGGATCCATAGTCCCAGCCCCAAAGTTCAAGAAGCGTGCGCTGCCTGCTGTTCGAGATTGGCCACCGAGTTTGGGCCAGCTTCTGAGCAGAATAATAGGCAGATAGCAGTTGTGACGACTAGTGATAGTGTTGACATAGAGAGTGTTGTTTTGCTTGTTACAGGTGTGTAAACCTTCACACACTATACTATATCTGTACTAACATTTGTGTGGGCTGAAAAGCCAGAAAAAGGGCTGTGTAGACAGTCGTGATGCCCTTAGGGGTAAGGCTAGGATTGCCAGGTACTTGACTGTATTGTTTCTTTGCATGGTCGAATGTATATATGGCAAAATGATGTGTTATGAATAGTATGTTACATTTGTTAGGATTTGTATGTAGATCATGGGGTATAGGTTTGATATGAAGGGGAAGTGCATGATTAATTGGTCACATTGTGATCGGTGGCTTTGCCATGATATATATATTTTATTTGGTCACATAGTGATCGGTGGCTGTGCCACGATGTATTATTGGTCACCTAGTGATCGTGTATAATTGGCAGCTTGACTATCAAAATGGAGTGTAGCGGATGAAGGGTTGATATTAGAAATCCCCACGGTGTGATGGGCTGGTACGGGTTGGTGTGTAGAGGATGGAAAAACTAGGTTTGGGTTGGGCTTATTGCATTCATATGTTGTATGTTGATATGTGATTGTGGGCTACAAGCCGTATGTATAATGTGGGAAAATTTACACACTGAGTCATGGTGACTCACCCCTTTCCTTAACTTTTCAGGTGAGCAGTAGCTCGTGGATGCGGGAGCCGAGGCGGACTCTTGGAGGCCATAATTCTATTTTCTTTCTTTTATAGTCTCAATATTACTATAAGTTTATTTTAATTTGGGACTTTTGCTATGTAATAAGGCCTTTCAAAGTTGTACTTTGGTTTTTATTAGTTACTGTTATATCGACTTCGACACCATGGCAGTTTAAATGTTAAAGTAAAAGTGGAGTTTCATTAATCTACACATCGATGTATCCAAAACACCGTAGTAATAAGAAAAAAAAGTTTTCCTTCAAATCTCCAGTTTTTCTTGTAACATCCTTGAAATGGGGTCTCTGCATTTTGCATGTGGTTGCATGTGTTGGTAAGTATGCTGTGTTGGTTTGATATGTTTTGTGGTCTAGGCATGATCTTGGGTTAGTCCCGGGACATGACTAAAAATTTTGTTTTAGCACTTCAGAAGAAGGAGCTAAAAGAATTAGTGGTTAAAAGGAATTGTTGGGAGTTTTAGACACAAGAGGTGCCTTGGTAAACTGGCAAGCAGGCGCCATTTAAGTCACAAGGGAGGTGATGCTACAAGGAGCAAGGAGGATCTTGGTTCGATTGCGAAATCCTTTTCGCTTATTTATTTTTGATGCCACAAGCTAGAAGGAGGAGTGCTCAAGTTGGACTCTGGGGATAAGGATAGAGGAGTCAAATAGATGTAGATGGGGAATTGAGGGTAGGAATATTTTCAAACTCATTTGAAGAGAGTTGGCGAATATGGAACTTTGGAGGAGTATAGTTTGGTCATGGATGGGGGTAGTGTCGAATTTTGAGGGTGTGAGTGGCCATCTTTTGAGTTCTCTTGGCTGAAATTGTGAGTCACAAGAATTTTCTTTTCTTCTTGAAACCTTGAAGTGAAACACCATAGCTAAACCCTCTACACTTATCTTTCCTCTTTTGTCTTTCAAACCCTTTGTACCGAAAGTCATCTCATTCATCTTGGCCGAATACCTTGCTCATAAATCCTCTCTTCTTGCATTTTCTTTTCATCATCCCAAGTGCCGACACTCATCTCTTCTTGATTCTTTTGCCGAATCCCAAATCTTGGTGTGGTAAGTCTTTGTTATTTCATTACTGCCTTTCTCTTTCTCTCTTTCGGTTTATGGCCGAATCTTTTAGTAATCTCACCTTCTCTTTTGGTTGTCGATTCTTCTATCTTTGGATGCCAGGGCCGAATCTTTGTAAAAGCCAGAAAGATCTTGTGCGTTAAGGTAGGTGTGGTTCTTGTGGTATGGTTTATTCCTTTCGAGATTTGTTAATCATAGACGAATGGCTATGAGAGTTGATGTGGTGATTAATCTATTGTAGGAAAGGGTGTAGCCGGATCTCCGGGATTTGGTGGTCGATCTAGGTAAGGCTTAAACGTTTCAAGATCTATTTCCTAATCGTTCAAAAGCCGAAGGCTAACCATTTGTGTGTTCTATGTTTGGCCGATTGCAAGGGGGATTATTGTGTAGCTTCGGGATTTGGTTGGAGACCAAATCGGCACTAAAGTGAGTACTACTAAAGTGCGACACATCTTTCAGGATTTTGTGAATAAGCCGAATGGCTTTAAATCTAAAGGGTGGTATTGGCCGATTGTAGGTGCAATGAGGACACACGTTTCGTGATCTCGTAGTATTGCGTAGTTTCGGGATTTCGCGTATAGTTAGGTGTGTAATGCTTACACACTTTATTAGTATAATATGCCTAATATAATATTGTTTTAGCAATGAAATCGGTGATTATGCCTTGTGGGTATGTGCTTGGATTTCAGGTAAGTCCCCTGTCAAGTGATTTTTGATATACATCATCATGTAATGGTTATATACTATGCTATACATTAATTGCATCATCATATGTTTTATGCCACGATTGATATGAACATGATGATGGGTTTGATGAGAGGAGGGATGATTTATTTTGATTGTCACCAAGTGGTTTTGACCACACGACGGGTTGGCCCCTTCTTGATATTATAAATTGTGACTAAGTCCCAATGGTTTTGACCACCAGTAGTTTTGACCACATATCGACTTGTGACTCGTCCTAGTGGTTTGGTACCACAGTGGGTTGGCCCCACGAGCTTATTTACGGGATTGTCATCAATGGTTTTGACCACACGATGGGTTAGCTCCATCACTTGATTTGTGACTTCGGTCATCAGTGGTTTTGACCACACTTATATATTTGTAACTACGGTCACAAAGTGGTTTTGACCACCGATGGTTTTGACCACACGGGTAGTTAAAGGAGTTTAGATGGTTAGGTTGTGGGTTGCATGATTTGCATGATTTGCATGTTTTACCGATAACTTGTGTAAGTGAATGCACTATCGGGTTGGGGATTTATACACCGAGTCTTGGTGACTCACCCTTCCTTATATTTTGTAGATGAATAGATTATGAGATAGAGCCGGAGGACTCGAGGCGCCATGCATGTTCGTTGGATTTTTTATTTCTTTTAGTTACTATTTCAATTTTATTAATTTTCTTTAAATTTTGGTTTTGGGTTTTGTAATAAGGCCGCTAAGTTTTATTTTGGGTTTTCTTTATTATTTGTTATTATTTTGACTATGTTGAATTTATGGTTACATTAAGTTAACCAAGAAAAGCAATGTTTTCAAAACTATAACTCCTACGTTTTTCTTAAAAGCGTTGCCATCGGGTAATACCACTTAAATTATGATAACAAAGATAACTCAAATGTTTTCTAAAAACTTGCAACAATACGTAGATTTCAAGCACGGATTTCTAAACTTTTCGTACTACAAAATGGGTTTTCTAAGAAATTATCCGACAAATTTTTGCTTTGAAAAGGCTATCACTCTATGGCATTCCAGATTCGGTCATGATGTGTTGACCGAGTTTGGGGTGTTACAATTTTAGTATCAGAGCCAAGTTCAAAAGCTCGGCTATGGGCTCGAGGCCCAAAATGTTTTAAATTTGACTTTGAAAAGTTTTGTGTAAAATGTACATGGGTTGAACATCATGGCACCGAGTCTCCGACACCAATCCACCCAGGTAAGTATTTCTGACTGTTGTGTGAATTATATATTGGGGAAAGGGGTATTTCGGGATCGTAGATTAGTAGATTAGGAATTGTTGAACCCTAAGAATAGCCTACTCCAATATAAAATGCATAAGACTTAATGATCCACTAAACAAACCTGTGAGTATGTCACTGAGCCAAGAGTGTGGCAACAGTTGTGTGCATGTCTAGGATTGGATTCAGGGGGGAGCTTGGTATTTAAGTAGTCCTAGTGACTCACCTCCACTCCACTAGAATCCTACCTGGTGCGTAGTGACGGTTCAACCCAGCTAAGACGACTTATTCACAGGTTAAACTTCATAACTAAAACCCGAAAGGGACCAGCCATTTTGCTTTGAAACACTTTAAACCTTAGTTTTGAAATTACCACAGTACCCCTGATTTGGAAAAAGACCAAATTACCCCTGATTTGAAAAATGACCAAATTACCCCTGACTTATAAATTATCAAAATGCCCTTAGTATGGAGAATTGCCGAAATACCCTTGAATTGAAATTTTCAAAATACCCTTATTTTGTAAAATCACTTGGAACCATATGTTGGAAAAAAAATTACGAAAATACCCATGGCTTATGAAATTACGAAAATACCCCTGGTTTATGAAATTACCAAAATACCCTCGATCTCTGATTTTTTTGAAATATCTACGATTGGTAAAGGTTTTCGAATTAACCCTATTTTATCACTAAAATACCCCGATAGGTTAAATTACAGAAATACCCCTAATAGTGAGATGACGAGAATACCCCTACACGTGAAATGAGAGTAGGAAATTGAACTGAAAACTCTATGATGATCGAAAGAACCACTACCAAATTTCTCTACATAAAACTTATTCGTGGGTAATCAGTGAAACAGAAGCTAATTCATAAAAATCTCTTAAACAAATAAATCACGACTATAGATATGAGTACTAGGGGACGTGGTTGAAATGTGCGAGGATGCAGTAGGGGCGGAATGACCGTATTGGAACCCGTTCGGTCTGGTCAAGGGTCCGAGAATGAGATACCACCACCACTAGCTATGGTGTTGAGTATCAAGATCAAACGGGGAGGATGCGATTGTCGCAGCGCGATCTTTGTGAGGCCGGAAAGAGTGGCTAGAGCAGGTGGGGGTACGGGAGCTCGAAAATCCATATCTGAGCAACTCTGAGCCAATAGAGCTGAGGTATTTCGAGGTGTTTCTGGTGTGGCACCCAATACGACTGAGTATTGGTTAGAAGCAATGGAGCGAATCATGGATGACTTAGATCTGACTGCTGAGGAAAAACTGAAAGGGATAGTGTCCTTTCTCCGAGATGAGTCATACTAGTGGTGGCTCACGGTTCGGGATGGTGCTGCAGCTGATGATCTTACTTGGGATTATTTCAAGGTAGCATATCAGAAGAAATATGTCGGGACCAGTTATATTGATGCGCAGAGGAATGCGTTTCTGAGGCTGGTTCAGGGGAATAAGTCCGTATCGGAGTACGAGGCAAAATTCCTAAGGTTGAGCCGATATGATCGGGGCATCATAGCAACAGAGCATAAGGGATGCGTCAGGTTCGAGGACGGATTAAGCGATGATCTGAGGCTGTTGATTGCTCCACATTAGGAGAGAGAATTTACAGTCTTAGTGGAAAAGGCCAAAGTTGCTGAGGAAGTGAAATAGTCAGTAAGACAGAATCAGGAAAGAGGATGCAATAAAAGGAATGCTGGATCATCTGGGTCTAGTGGGAATCAGCAGAAACGGGGTAGATATAGTAGGCTGAATCAAGCTGCTAGGCCTACTACCGATAATACTCAGTGGCCGCCACGATGTGCTCGGTGTGGAAAGTCTCACATGGGGAATGCTGGACTAGAAACAGAGGATGTTTTGAGTGTGGGTCGATGGAGCACCGAGTGAGGGATTGTCCACAATGATCGCCTATATTGCGACCTGGGATCGAACCGTACTCAAAATAGGAGGGATAGTCGTGACCATAGAGGGCCATGGTGCTGCTAGGGAGGTAATGGATCCGGTAGAGGCCATAGAGCACCCAGGCGAGAGGTGCAAGTGGTGCGAGAGGTGGGACAACTAGGATTAGTCTCTGCAATGAGGCATCAAGAGGAGGGTGACGCACCGAACGTCATAATCGGTACGTTCTTAATCTTTAGATTACCTTACAATGCTTTAATAGATGTGGATTCGACGCACTCATATGTAGCCAGTAGCATAGTGGAAACTATGAACTTAGATTCTGAGATTACTTCTAGGAAGATGACTGTAATAAGCCCTTTAGGTCACTCTATAGAAGTAAGTAAACTATATAGGGATGTACCCCTAGAACTTCAAAGGGTCGTGTTCTTGGCTAATTTGATGGAACTGCCGTTTGGGGAGTTTGATCTGATTCTCGGGATGGATTGGCTAGTGAAGTACCAGGCCAGTTTGGATTGCACGGCTAAGCGCATGGTGTTGAGGACAATGGAAGGTGAGGATGTGGTGATGATAGGTAATAGGAGGGAGTACTTATCGAATGTAGTCTCTGCACTAAAGGCGGAGAAAATGGTCAGGAAGGTCTATGAGGCATTTCTGGTTTGGGTGTGTGCCTTGGAGGCTAAGGAGTCAGCAGTGGAGAATGTCCGAACAGTGAAGGAATTCGCTGACGTATTCCCTGAAAAACTTTTAGGTCTGCCTCCGGATCGGGAAGTGGAATTCGGGATAGACCTGTTACCCGAAACTGCGCTAGTGTCTATGCCCCGTATAGGATGGCGCCAAAGGAATTGGTGGAGTTGAAGGCCCAAATTCAGGAGTTATTGGACCGAGGTTTCATCCGACCGAGTATATCTCCTTGGGGAGCACCAGTGCTCTTTGTCAAGAAGAGGGACGATACGATGCGGATGTGTATGGATTACCGGTAGCTGAATAAGTTGACGATCAAAAACAAGTATCCGCTGCCTGTGATTGACGACTTGTTTGATCAATTTAAGGTGCATCGATTTTCTCAAAGATAGATCTCGGTCGGGTACCATCGGCTCAAAGTGAAGGAGGTCGATGTCCATAAGACGACAAATCCGCACTCGGTATGGGCATTATGAGTTTCGGTAATGCCGTTTGATTAACCAATGCACCGGCAAAGATTCATGGACTTGATGAATCGGTGTTCGAGCAAAGACTTGGACCAGTTTGTCGTAGTATTCATAGACGACATATTGGTGTACTCAAGGACTGAGGAGGATCATGATACACATTTGCGGGTGGTATTGCAAATTCTAAGGGAGAAGCAGTTATTTGCCAAATTCAGTAAGTGCGAATTCTGGCTTAGGGAAGTAACTTTCTTGGGTCACGTAGTGTCCGCTGAAGGGATTAGAGTGGACCCTCGCAAGATTGAGGCGGTGTTGGATTGGAAACCGTCGAGGTTGATTGTAGAAATTCAGAGTTTTCTAGGTCTGGCAGGGTATTACCAGAGATTTGTGGAATGATTTTCTCTGATTGTGGCACCATTGACTAAGCTGTTGAGGAAAGGAGTCCCATTTGTGTGGACGGAGAAACAGCAGGAAAGTTTTGACAAGTTGAGGAAGATTTTGACGGAAGCTCCAGTTCTAGTACAGCCTGAGGCAGGAAAGGTATTCATACCATCGTGACGCATCACATATCGGTTTGGGATGCACTTGATGCGAGAAGGGAAGGTAGTGGCATATCGCCTCGCTAACCGAGACCGCATGAGGGTAACTACCCGACGATGACTTGGAATTGGCTCTGATGGTTTTGCCTTGAAGATTTAGAGGCATTATTTGTATGGAGAAAAGTCGATAGTCTACATAGACCACAAGAGTCCAAGTATCTTTTGACGCAAAAAGATTTAAATTTGAGGCAGCGAAGGTGGATCGAGTTGTTGAAGGACTACGACTTTTTGATTGAGTACCATCCGGGTAAGGCTAATGTAGTGGCTGATGCGTTGAGCCATAAGGTGGTAGCAGGCTTGCGAGCGATGTTTGTTCACCTTAGTCTGTAAACGATGGGAGTTTGTTGATTGCAAGTAAAGCCGACTTGGGTAGAGCAGATTAAGGAGAAACAGTTAGTGGATAAGGGTTTGAGTGCTCGGAGGTTGCAAGTGCAGAGTAATGGGCTGGAAGGTTATAGCTTGACTCACGATGGAGTGTTGTGTTTTCAAGGGAGAGCTTGTATGCCGAAGGATGTGGAGTTGAGGCAAAGGATTCTTCAGGATGCACATAGCAGCCCATACGCTATGCATCCTAGAGGTAGCAAGATGTACCGGGATTTGCGAAAGTAGTTCTGGTGGCCAGGGTTGAAGCGGGAAGTGACTGAGTTTGTGGGTGAGTGTCTGACGTGTCAACAGGTCAAAGCCGAGCATCAGCTGCCATCAGGTTTACTTCAGCTGATGAAGATTCCTCAGTGGAAGTGGGAAAGGATTACCATGGACTTTGTCAGTGGGCTACCCCTCACGCCTAGCAAGAAAGACTCAGCCTGGATGATTGTAGATCGTCTGACCAAATTAGCTCACTTCATACATGTGAGGGTTGATTATTCGCTCCAGAAGTTAGCCAAGTTGTATGTGGCCGAGATTGTAAGGTTGCATGGAGTGCGGTGTCAATCATCTCGAGATAGGGATCCTAGGTTCACGCCGAGGTTCGGAGAGCTTTGCATCAAGCCTTGGGAACGAGGTTGGATTTTAAAGACTTTTCACCCACAATCCGATGGGCGATCTAGAAGGGTAATTGATTCGGAGGACATGCTAAGGGCTGCGGTTCGGATTTCATGGTAGTTGGGAGGAGTATCTACCATTGGTGGAATTCACTTATAATAATAGTTATCAGCGAGTATCCAGATGGCACCATATGAGGCACTGTATGGACGGAAGTGTCATACTCCTACGTGCTGGACAGAGTTGGGATAACGGCATGTTTTGGGTCCGGAGTTGGTGGCAGAAACTGAGGATAAGGTTAAGGTGATTCGGGCTCGTCTCAAGGAAGCGTCGGACAGGCAGAAGTCTTACACCGATCTTAAACGCAGAGATATAGAGTATGCAGTAGGTGATAAGGTTTTTCTGAAGGTATCTCCATGGAAGAAAGTGCTGAGATTTCAGGTATGTATGGTATGTCTTATTTTTGTTATTTTTGTAGATAGTGTGACGATGTGTATACATAAAATATTGTGTGGATGACATCTTATAACCTGTTGTTATACTACATTACATGAGCATGGCATTTGGGTTATTAATGCTATACAGGGGAAGTGTACATCAGTGACACAGTCACACAGAAAGACGTTTTGGTGCCTCATTTTGGCAACGGCTATTTGGTCACCTAGTGATCGGTTATTTGGTCACATAGTGATCGGTGGCTAGGCTACATTTTATTATCTTTGCGAGCATGACTATCAGCATGACAGCCAAATAGGAGTGTAACGGATGGAGGGTCGATTATAGAAATCCCCAGGTGTGTTGAGGATGGACAGATGAAGTGGAGTGTAGAAGGTGGACAATTAGGCTGGATTGGGTTATCATGTTAATCATTGTTACATCGTATAAATTGGGCTTCGGCCGGTGGTGTTTTGGGGCCTTGGCCCATATGTGGATTTACATGGAATAATTGCACACTAAGTCTTGTGACTCACGCATTAGTTTAACAATTGCATGTGATTTTTAGCTTATTGGACTGGGCTAGATGGATCTCAAGGTGGCCAAGCATGGGTTTTATTAGTAAACACTATTTTTATTAAGATTTATTATTTTACAAATTTTTATTTTGAGTTTGTAATAAGGCCATTATAAAATTTGATAATTTTCTTTTGGGTTATAAACTTTGGTTATAATAATTGCAACCTGCTCAATGGAACACTCTAGAACTTAAAATGCAAGCTAAAATGTTATAACCTACCATTGATGTTTCTTTTAGAAATAGTTTTTTTTATCAAAAACTTAATTATCGAAAAATAAGTAAGTGTTTTTAAATATCACCTAATTAAAAGGCCCGTCTATTTAATTTTCTAAGCTTATTAAATAGAGGGTTTCAACTGAGCCTCAAAACTTGGGATTTCCAAAGAAACTTAAAATTCAGAATTTCACAAAATTTTCTCAATATTTCCCTAGTGACATACCAGATCCGGTCGAAGCGTTTGGGCCAGGTTTGGGGTGTTACAGAACCCACTATCCGTCCCACCCTTGTATTGTCCCCAGCCTCGTCGATCGCCAATCATACCTCATTCCGGCCACCACCCTCGCCACCGTCGGTCCTTCTTCTTCCCTTTTTGCCCATTATCTTATTTTCTCTATTATTTCTTTATATGTTATTATTATTTAATTATTTATTTATTTATTCATTATTATTATTATTTCTTTTATTATTTCTTATTTATTATATATTATTTCCTTAGTTCCATTCTTTTATGTTAGTCATATTTATTTACTAATATATGATCATTTGATACCAATTCTTATATTGACTACTTTGCTCTTTGTTTCATTTACTATTATTCGTTGATTTAGTCCTAGTAATACTTATTTCTTTATTCTTACTTTCAGAATCTAACTTTTAGTTCTGACTTTGTTCTTTGATTTTATTCTACTAGTGTTTTCACCATTGTGATTCTTGATAATTTGATATTCGACTACACTAGTTTAGGAGTAATTTCTTATAACTACTTGGATTTTATTTGGTGATATCATATTGATACATTGTTTTACTTTTTCATGTACACCATGACAAATACTTGAGGTAAAACCAAAGTCGTTGTTCCCGCTTTGAAAAAGCGGAAGGGTCTTGGCGCAACCTCCTCCAATGCCTCCGCTGAAGTTCGCCATCTTTACCTCAGATTTTTCGCGGACCCACCAAAGGACCTATTTTAGCTCCTTCCTATATGACTCCTAGGTTTGGGCTGATGCATTGACTGGGCTGCGTTGGAGCAGGTCCACCTTACTGATGAGGTTCGTGCTTTCATCATCACAGCCCCATGGGATCGTTTCTTCAGTATCATCGAGCCTACATATATAGATCTTACCTTGGAGTTTTACTCGATGTTTAACCTTTAGAGCATCATGTCAGTCCATGACGAGCCGGGCACCATCATTTTTTGCCTTGGCAATTTCGTACACCACATGAGCATCCTAGAATTCAGTGCTGCATTGGGACTTTATACAGAGGAGTTCATGAGCATCAAGACTTTCTTCAGCTCCACCGCCATATTCATTACTCGCCCTCGCGTTGTTAGATTAACCTCACAGGTGGCCTAACAAACTATGACGCTAGTCGCTCGAAGGTGACTTCTCTCTTCCCTACTCTAAGGTATATTCACGCCCTTTTAGCTTATACTGTGACAAGGCGGAGAGAGAGCACCGGAGTCATGAGCACACACGATGGATACTACTTATGGAGCATAGACCATGGCCATATTATCGACTTGGCATACTTCATTGCTTTATCTTTCCACCATCAGACTGACCGCCACAGGAAAGGCCCCATCTGCTTAGGCCCTTACGTGACTCACCTCGATCGACACTTCAGTCTCCTCGACACACCAAAACAGTCCTTCACACTTACACTTGTTGGCCAGATGTCCCCCCAGGGCATCTCGAGCATGCTACATATGAGGATGATCGAGTGGCATCGTGGATTTGATCCTCCTCAGTACCGATTGTCTCATTCTGATGATCAGGATAATCATGAGGACATCACTGATAATGTTCCTCTCCCTCACGAGGATCCATCTCATCCTCCACCTCTGAGTCACCGACCTCCTTCCTCTGCTGCTACTTTGAACGACATATTCGAGCATCTCACTCTTTCGAGTAGCAGTGCTATCAGCGGTTTGATAGTCTCGAGACCACATTACAGCAGATCTGCCACCATCTCCATATTTCACCTTCAACACCATTGACTCATGACGCATTTGACGATGAGGATCTTTGAGTCTATTTATTTTATTTTTGTCTTTATCTTTCTTTTTCTTTTTATTTTTAGTCTATTTTCCTTTATGTTTCTTATCATATTTTCAAAGACTTATCTTTTATATTTTGAACTATCTTTTAGTTTTTTATGATTGTTCCTAATTAAGTAATCCCTTAATCTTCTTCCACTGTTGTGTTTATTTTCTTAATAGTTGCTCAGAATCATGCAATTCACTTTGCTATATCCACAATTCCACATTCACTATTAAGCGGATTTCATCCAAAATTTAGGAAGTTTCACTCCTCTCCCTTTCTTATGATATTCTTATTATATTGTCATTATCTATTTTGGTACATTGAGGAAAATGTGCTTCTTAAGTGTAGGGAGGTTAACTCTATCATTATTAGAAAATCGTTGAATTATGTCTTGTTCTTAAGTAATTTTCTTATATTACTATTAGAATGAAACTTCTATTGACTTATGATTTTTATTGATATGTTTTGGATTAAGTCATAGCTAATTGTAGGTTGATTGTTTAAACTTTTAGACATTAGAGAATCAAGCATGAGAAGTCTATTTTCAAAATTAAAAATTTGTTAGGATGTTTTCCCTATATTTAAATATTACCATGAAGTTTGAGATTTACGAGATTGACATAAAAAATCGTACTTTTTGTGAGATTTTGAGCCTTTTCTTGCTCACTTTATTATTGGTTATAAGTGTGTCAATATTGATTTGTTATTCTAGACCTTTCTTCGATTATACATGTTGAGACCGCACCTTTGATTTGGTATACTGAGATTATAAAGGTACCTAGGTTTTAACCCACCTATTCCATTAAAAGCCTACCTTCATAATTAACCCCTAGTGAACCCATTTGAGCCTAATAAACCTTTTCTTGACTCACCTATTAATATTAACCCAAAACTCATTTTTTATTCGTTATCCCCATTTTATTGACTCCCTTTTTGTCGAGATTTGATTTGGTTAGTTGCCTAACTATGTTCTTTTGTTTCAGTTGTTAAATTCTTTCTACTTGTTCTTGATCTTAAAAAAAGAAGAAGTGGATATATATATATATTCATTTATGTTGATTATTACTAGTTCTTCATGTAACACCCCAAACCCGGCCTAAACGCTACTACCAAATCTGGCGTGTCACTGGGAAGAAAACGTCTGACAAACCATTTTGGCCGACTTGATTTGAAAAGAAACTTTTGTGTAGTTCAGAAAAACGTGGTTGAATTGAGTGAATTGTTAAAACATTTTGAAACATTATTCAGCATGATAGAATCACTTTGTTGTTGACCTTGTTGATTATTTATCTGGCGTATAAATTTAGAAAAACTCAGAGTATTTACTTAAGTTTATAAAAACATCCATTCCATAGATTACCTGACATGCCTTTTTCGTTTAATAAAGTTTAAGAGAAAACGAAAAGAATAATAAATCCCGAAGTAAAGTTTAAGTGGCCTTAATACAAACTGAAATCCCAACTTAAAGTAAATAAAAATTAAAACCGAAACGAACATTGAAACAAAAATAGATATTTCACATGGCCATCGCGAGTCTACCCCGGCTCCAAATCCACGATCTACACATTATCTGCAAAATGTAATGGAATGGGTGAGTCATCGAGGCTCAGTGTGTAATTCCCCATCCCAAAAGACGTTAAACTCATACATAGATTCATATGATATTTTGCATGCCATGCAACCCATTCCCTAAATATCCATCCGAGTCTCTCAAATCTACCCCTTGTGGCACCTAGCCACTGGTGGTACCTAACCACTGGTAATGGAAGTTACAAATAATCATATGTGGGGCCAACCCACTTGTGGTACCTAACCACTGGTGACAGTCTGATAAATCATACCTTCCCTCTCCTCTCATCATACCCATATTTCATGTATATGTTTCTCCATACAATGTGATCATGCTTAATACATAAGAAAATATAACATGGCACACACAAGTTTCACATAGATAAGGCACGATATTCACCATAATGGACTTACCCAGAGTCCTTGCTTATACCCGTAAGGGTAACGTAATGTTTCCCACTGTTATTTTGGATTTTAACAAACACAACATTTAACATAACAACATATGAAGTGCGTAAGAGTTACACACCTGATTCTCGTACTATCACACTCACAGCTTTAACACTATCGTACTCGAGACTTCCACTATCTGCCTACAATCTATCTCCGATGCCAGCCCACAACCTGGTGGCCAATCTCGCACTGCCGATACTGCTCGCTATTTGAACTTAGGGGCTGGGTTTACAGATTCAACCCATCCTATTGCTTGGCTGACATTTGAGTCCATAACAATCCCTTGGTCACTAAACTGAACTTAAATGATGAGATCAAATCTAAGAGATAATCATAACACTTAAAATGAAACCCTTACCTAGGTCGAAATATCTCAAAATTCCTCAAGAAGCTTCACCACCTTACCTACATTCGGCTAAGCATCCAATCATTAGACCAACACGATGATCGCACCTACACAAGTATCTGATGGGATTCGGTAAAAGAGAAAGGGTAAGGGAGTGTCCATTCGGCCAAACCTATTACCAACACATACCTTTGGCTTTCCTCAAAGTTCGTCACGAGAGATCACAACGAGAAAGATTCGACTTCTAGGAATAAAGAGTGAAAATCGATGAGATATTAGGGAAGTGATTCGGGTTAGAAACTAGATGAGAAAGAAAGAAATAGCAAGGAAGAAAATGACTGAGAACTTATCAATCCTGAGATGATGATTCGGCCATGGTGAAACTTCGAGAAAAGAGGCTAAGCTTTGAAGGTTTTGACTATGGGAGAAGAAAATATGGGCATAGAGGTTTTGGCTTTTAGGAAGATATTGAAGAGTAGAATAGAGCTAGAGGGTTTCGATTTTGAAGCAAATCAGAGAACCCACAGGAGAAGAGAATTTCGGCTTTGAGAGAGGAGATAGGAAAAAGAAAAATGTGAGAAGAGATGGACACTCTTGCCTTCAAATTTCGGCACACAAAACTGAATTTCACCCCCTCCCCAAAGTTTCATTATCAGCCAACTCTTCCTCCACCTGATAACTCTTATCCTCCCTTGTTATCTTAATCTACATCTTCCCTTCAAAAGAGGCCTACCAAGCACCAACTCCTCTTCTCATAAATCAATATATTATCCACACAATAGAATAATTAAATCCCCTATTTCCTAGCCATTGTGCTGTCCTCCCCTAGTCCCCTTAGTGTACCAAATTTTAGCCCAAAAGCATAGGCTCCAAGCGGCCAACACTTAGGCCCAATCATCTCTTTAGTGACGCCGCCTACTTGCTCCATTATAGCACCACCAAATTGTGGGCCACAAGCGTACCTTGCAAATTTTAAACACAGATACGCCTTCTTTCTCTCCTATAGCTCCTCATTAGAAAATTAACCCAAGTCTCAACCCAAACCTTAGCCCAATTCGCACCTCTAAATCTCAAGCTAGCACTTTAACCGTACAACACAAAAATGCATAGACCCACTTACTCAAGATGTTATAGTTCTACCCCCTTAAATTAAATTTCGACCTCAAAATTTACCTGATCAAAAGAGTTGCGGGTATTGATGTCGTATAACATCCTTCGGCTCTCATGTCGCTTCTTCGGGTCCATGGTTCCGCCATAACACCTTCACCAAAGGGATTGATTTCCTACGCAGTACTTTGACATCCCGATCCAGGATCTACACTGGTTCCTCCTCAAAAGATAAGTCTGGGCTCACCTCAATTTCCTCCACCGGTACAACATGAGACGGATCTGAGCGATAGCGTCTAAGCATGGAAACATGAAACACATTATGGATCTGACTCAACTCTGGTGGCAACTCGAGATGATAAGCTACTAGTCCCACTCGCTTCAACACTCGATAATGCCCGATAAACCTAGGACTCAGCTTGCCCTTCGAACCAAATCTTAGCACTTTCTTCCACGGTGACACCTTCAAGAAAACCATGTCACCTTCTATAAATTCTATATCCTTCCATTTGAGATCGGTATAGGACTTTTTCCTGTCCAAGCTTCCTTTAGACGAGCTCGAATCAGCCTAACCTTATCCTCTATTTTAGCAACCAACTCTGGACCCATTAATTGCCGCTCTCCCAACTCCATCCAACACGTAAGGGTACGACATTTCTGACCATATAATGCTTCGTATGGTGCCACCCGAATACTTGCCTGGTAACTATTGTTGTATGCGAACTCTGCCAACGGTTGAAATTCTTCCCAACTACCTCTGAAATCCAAGACACAACCCCTTAGCATATCTTCCAAGACCTGAATTACCCTCTCTGACTATCCATCCGACTGGGGATGAAACGTCGTACTGAAATCCAATCTTGTACCCAATGCCTGATGCAATGCCTTCCTCAATCTTGACGTAAATCTAGGATCTCTGTCCAAAATAATGGACACTGGTACCCCATACAACCTCACAATTTCTGCCACATATAACTTAGCCAACCTTTGGAGAGAGTAATCAACCCGAACCGGTATAAAATGAGTCGACTTTGTTAAACGGCCAATGATCACCCAGACCGAATCCTTCTTAGTCGCCGTGAGGGGTAGCCCACTAACGAAATCCATCGTGATCCTTTCCCATTTCCACTGTAGAATCTTTATCGGTTACAACAATCCCGAGGGTAATGATGTTCGACTTTGACCTATTGACACGTCAAACATATACTCACAAATTTAGTTACTTCTCGCTTTAAGCCCGACTACCAAAACTGCTCCCGCAAATCTCGGTACATCTTACTACCTCTAGGATGCATAGCGTATGGACTGCTATGAGCCTCCCGAAGAATCTTCTGCCTTAACTTCACATCTTTAGGCATGCAGGCCTTCCCCTTAAAACATAGCACTCCATCGCCGCTCAAGCTATACCCTTCTAATATATCATTCAGCACTTGCAAACACCGAGCATTTAAGACTTCATCCACCAGTTATTTTTCCTTAACCTAGTTTACCCACATTGGCTTCACTTGCAGTTCTACTAATAGACTTCTATCTTCATATAGACTAAGGTGGGAAAACAAGGCTCTTAAATCTGCCACAACCTTGCGGCTCAAGGCTTCAGCTACCACGTTAGCCTTACCCGGATTGTACTCAATCGAGCAATCATAATCCTTCAACAGCTCGACCCACCTCCTCTGCCTTAAATTCAATTCCTTCTGAGTGAGAAGGTATTTCAAACTCTTATGATCTGTGTACACAATGGACTTCTCTCTATACATATAATGTCTTCAAATTTTTTGGGTGAAAACCACTGCAGCCAACTCTAGATCATGCGTCGGGTAATTCACCTCGTGAGGTCTTAATTGTCGAGAAGCATACGCTACCACCTTCCCCTCTTGCATCAGCACACACCTTAACCCTATATGTGATGCATCACAATAAACCGTAAACTCTTTCCCTACTTCAGGTTGAATCAGCACTGGAGCTTCCATCAAAATCCTTTTTAACTTCTCAAAACTTCCTTGTTGCTTGTCTGACCACACAAACAGAACCACTTTCCTTAGCAACTTGGTTAACGGTGCTGCAATCAAAGAAAACCCTTCCACAAACCTCCTGTAATATCCTGTCAAAACCCATAAAACTCTAAATCTCTACCACAGACTTCGGTGGTTTCCAGCCTAACACCGCTTCAATCTTCTGAGGGTCCACCCTAAACCCCCCCTGCTTGATCTGCTTTTGATTCAACTACACTACAATGTGACGTTTGGATAACATTAATGAGGTGAGTTTTAGCAATTGAGTTGTGTAACTTCGCACTTCCTATCCCGATTAGTGAACAAGTGACGTTATTGAAATATTTTGGTACAAAATCAATATTTTATTTTAAAAAATAAAGAATAATATATTTTTATAGTACACCAGAATATCATCTATAAACACTACAACGAACCGATCCAAATACGACTGGAACACCCAATTCATCATATCCATAAACACTGCTAGGGTGTTAGTCAACCCAAACGGCATCACCAAAAAATCATAGTGACCGTAATGAGTACGAAAAGCCATCTTATGGATATCCGCCTCCTTGACCTTAAGTTGGTGATATCCTGACCTCAAATCTATCTTGGAAAAGACTGAGGCTCCCCTAAGTTGATCGAACAAGTCATCTATCCTCGGTAATGGATACTTGTTCTTAATTGTTAACTTATTCAACTGACGGTAATCAATGCACATTCGCATTGATCCATGCTTCTTCTTAACAAAAAGCACAGGCGCTCCCCAAGGTAATACACTTGGCTGGATAAAACCCCGATCCAACAACCCCTGAATATGCGCTTTTAGCACCACCAACTCCTTCGGCGCCATTCTATATGGGGCAATAGACACTGGCGCTATTCCTGGTAGAAGGTCTATACCAAACTCCACTTCGCGATCCGGAGGCAAACTCGAAAGCTCTTCTGAAAAGACATCGGTAAATTCTTTTACCTTTTGAACATTCTCCAAAGCTGATTCCTTAACCTCGAAGACACAAATGTAAGCCATAAATGCCTTACATCCTTTCCCCACCATCTTCTCAGCCTTCAAAGTGGATACCACACAAGATAGGTAGTTCCTTCTCTCACCTATCATCACCACCTCTTCACCCTCGGCCGTTCTTAGCACCATGCGCTTAGCTGCACAGTCTAAACCCGCTTGATACTTTACCAACCAATCCATCGTTAAGATCAAATCAAAGTCCCCAAAAGGTAATTCCATCAAATCAGCTTGAAACACTGCCCCTTGAAGTTTTAGGGGTACATCCCTATATAGTTTGTCTACTACCACAGAGTGTCCTAGAGGGTTATTTACCGTCATCTCCCTAGCAGAAGTCTTATAGGCTAACTTTAAAGTTCTCACTATACTACTAGCAACATAAAAGTGGGTCGAACCAACATTAATCAAAGCAGTATAAGGCAACCCAAAAATTAAAAATGTACCGGTTATGACGTCCGGTGCATCACCCACCTCACGACGCTTTGCTCCATAGACCAATCCAGGCTGTCTTGCATCGGTATTTCTAGCACCCCTACTCAGTGCTCCACGGCCTCGTCTGTTTCCATTACCATCCTTGGCTGCACCTCGACCCCTCTGCAGTCGTTGACCATCTCCCTAAATTGTGTACGCCATTGATTCTCGGCTCGCATCCTAGTAGGCCTCCACATACAATCTCTTATCTGGTGATCCATTGACCCACACTCGAAACACTCCCTATTACCTGTCCAACATTCCCCCGAATGCGACTTCCCACTTCGAGCACACCGGGGTGGCCACTGAGTAGTAGCAGCAGGCCATGTGGCTTGATTCGGTCACCCAAATCTAGCTCTTTTCTGAGAACTCCCAGCAGACCCTGATGGCCCAAAACTCCTTTTATCCCTGTTCCCATTCTGATTTTGTTTCTCCGTTTGTTTCACCCCCTCAGCAATCTTGGCCTTTTCTACAAGAACGGTAAATTCCCTCTCTCACTGCGGAGCAATCAACACCCGCTGCTCATCCCTTAGTCCGTCTTCAAACCTAACACAACGCTCATGCTCCGTAGCCACGATACCCCAAGCATGCCTGCTCAACAGTGAGAATTTTGCTTCGTACCTGGATACCGACTTACTCCCCTGCACCAAATTCAAGAATGCCTTATGTGAAATCCCAAGTGATGTCATCAGCCATCGCACCTTCCCTGACCGTAAGCCACCACTCATAAGATTCATCCCGGAGAAGAGACACTATCCCTTTCAACTTCTCCCCTGCCGTGAAATCTAAATCATCCATTATACGCTCTATTGCCTCTAACCAATACTTCACTGTGTTGGGAGCTACACCTGAAACTCCCCCAAATGCCTCTGCTCCATTACCTCAGAGTCATTAGGACACAGATTTCTGAGCCCCCGCACCTATGCCTGCTCCAGCGACTCTCTCCAAAACCCGTAGGATAGCCTGCGACACCGCGTCATCACCACCCGTTTGCTCCTGGAACTCAGCACCCACAGCTGGCGGTGCTGGTACCTCATTCTCTGACTAATAACCAAACCCTACTGGTTCTGACACTGACATCCTACCCCTACCACGACCACGCACATTACGCTCACGTCTTGAGTGCTCATGACTAGCGTTCACGATTTATCTATTTAGAAATTTTTATGGATTAATAACTCTTTCTTCCACTGATTAACAACTAACAGTCTTATGAAACGGAGTTTTAATAGTGGTTCTTTCGCATTCGAACTATGTCCACATAGTTCAGTTCTCAAGTTTGTACTTCCTAATTCTAGAATTCACATTCAATCAACATCCAACAGAGCACCAAATACATGTATCAATCACACAAGTACATTCATGGACTCACATTCATTGCCTAAGGGTATTCTCGTCATTGTACTACCCAGAGGCATTTTCGTAATTTTATCCTACAAGGGTATTTTGGTAATTTTTCAAAATAAGGTATCCTGGTGATTTTTCAAAATAGGGGTATTTTCATAATTTTGTAATTTGTGGGTATTTTGGTAATTTTGTAAACATTGGCAACTTTCGTAAATTAGGGGTAATTTAGTAATTTCTCAAATAAGGGTACTTTGGTAATTTTCAAACAAGAGTATGTTGGTCATTTTACAAAATCAAGGGTATCTCGGTAAAATTTCTCAACCTAGGGTAATGTGGACGATTTTATAAAATCAGGGACATATATGAAATTTCACAAAGATAGGGTACTAGTCCCTTTCTGGTTTTAGTTATAAAGTTTGGCCCATCAACAAGTCTTCGAGGCTAAGGTGAACAGTCACTACGCACAAGGTAGGATTCCAGAAAAAAGGAGGTGAGTCACTAGAGCCGCTTAAATACCAAGCTCTTCTTGAAACCCATCCTAGACATGCGTATGCCTGTTACCACACCCTAGTCCTTTTGACTTGTTCACAGACATGTTTAATTAGGGAAGTTAAGTTTTATGGAATTTAAGAGTTTGTGTGCCTAAGCCTATGGTCCATAAGCCTTACGATACCTATCTACTTCCCAATAAACCCATTAATCCCATCACATATATATATATATATCACATCAGAGGTTAGGATACTTACCAGGGTGGATCGATGCCGGAGACTCAGGTGCCATGCTTTCCGAGATATGCATCTCCCTAGAAATCATTTTACATACCTTTTATTGAAAATATTTTGGGCCTTATACCCACAGACGAGCTTTTGAACTGGGCTCTGATACCAAAAATTTAATACCCCAAACCTGGCCTAAACGCTACGACCGAATCTGGCATGTCACTGGGAAGAAAACATCTGCCAAACCATTTTGGTCAACTCGATTTGAAAAGAAACTTTTGTGTAGTTAAGAAAAATGTGGTTGAATTGAGTGAATTGTTAAAACATTTTGAAACATTATTCAGCATGATAGAATCACTTTGTTGTTAACCTTGTTGATTATTTATTCGGCGTATAAATTTAGAAAAACTTAGAGTATTTACTTAAGTTTATAAAAACGTCCATTCCATAGACTACCTAACATGCCTTTTTCGTTTAATAAAATTTAAGAGAAAACGAAAAGAATAATAAATCCCAAAGTAAAGTTTAAGTGGCCTTAATACATACTGAAATCCCAACTTAAAGTAAATAAAAATTAAAACTGAAACGACCATTGAAACAAAAATAGATATTTCGCATGGCCACCGCGAGTCAACCCCAGCTCCAAAACCACGATCTACACATTATCTGTAAAATGTAATGGAAGGGGTGAGTCATCGAGACTCAGTGTGTAATTCCCCATCCCAAAAGACGTTAAACTCATACACAGATTCATATGATATTATGCATGCCATGCAACCCATTCCCTAAATATCCATCCAAGTCTCCCAAATCTACCCCTTGTGGCACCAAGCCACTGGTGGTACCTAACCACTGGTAACTGAAGTTACAAATAATCATATGTGGGGCCAACCCACTTGTGGTACCTAACCCCTGGTGACAGTCTGATAAATCATGCCTTCCCCCTCCTCTCATCATACTCATATTTCGTGTATATGTTTCTCCATACAATGAGATCATGCTTCATACATAAGAAAATAAAACAAGGAACACACATGTTTCACATAGATAAGGCATGATATTCACCATAATGGACTTACCCGGAGTCCTTGCTTATACCCGTAAGGGTAACGTAATGTTTCCCACTATTATTCTGGCTTTTAACAAACACAACATTTAACATAACAACATATGAAGTGCGTAAGAGTTACACACACCTGATTCTCATACTATCGCACTCACTACTTTAACACTATCGTCACTCGAGACTTCCACTATCTGCCTACAATCTTTCTCCGATGCCGACCCACAACCCGGTGGCCAATCTCGTACTACCGATACTGCTCATTTTTTAAACTTAGGCGCTGGGTTTATAGATCCAACCCCTCCTATTGCTTGGCTGACATTTGAGTCCATAACAATCCCTTGGTCACTGAACCGAACTTAAATGATGAGATCAAATCTAAGAGATATTCATAACACTTAAAACAAAACCCTTATCTAGATCGACAAATCTCAAAATTCCTCAAGAAGCGTCACCATCCTACCTATATTCGGCCAAGCATCCAATCAGTAGACCAATACGATGATCGCACCTACACAAGTACTTGATGGGATTCGGTAAAAGAGAAAGGGTAAGGGAGTGGCCATTCGGCCGAACCTATTACCAACACATACCTCCGGCTTTCCTCAAAGTTTGGCACGAGAGATCACAGCGGGAAAGATTCAGCTTCTAAGAATAAAGAGTGGCCGACAAGCTATTAGGAAAGTGATTCGGGTTAGAAACTAGATGAGAGAGAAAGAAATAGCAAGGAAGAAAATGACGGAGAACTTACCAATCCTGAGATGATGATTCGGCTATGGTGAAACTTCGAGAAAAGAGGATAAGCTTTGAAGGTTTCGGTTATGGGAGAAGAAAATATGGGAAAAGAGGGTTCAGCTTATAGGAAGATATTGAAGAGGAGAATAGAGCTAGAGGGTTTTGGTTTTGAAGCGAATCAGAGAACCCACAGGAGAAGAGAATTTCGGCTTTAAGATAGGAGTTAGGAAAAAGAAAAATGTGAGAAGAGATGGACACTCTTGCCTTCAAATTTCGGCACACAAAACCAAATTTACCCCCTCCTCAAAGTTTTATTTTCGGCCAACTCTTCCTCCATCTGATAACTCTTATCCTCCCTTGTTATCTTAATATACATCCTCCCTTCAAAAGAGGCCTACCAAGCACCAACTCCTCTTCTCATGAATCAATATATTATCCACATAATAAAAGAATTAAATCCCCTATTTCCTAGCCATTGTGCCATCCTCCCCTGGTCCCCTTAGAGTGTCAAATTTTAGCCCAAAAGCATGGGCTCCAAGCGGCCAACACTTAGGTCCAATCCTCCCCTTAGTGACGCCGCCTACTTGATCCCTTACAGCACCACCAGATTTTGGGCCATAAGCCCACCTTGTAAATTGTAAACACAGATACCTCTTCTTTCTCTCCTATAGCTCCTCATTTGAAAATTAACCCAGGTCTCAACCCAAACCTTAGCCCAATTCGCACCTCTAAATCTCAAGCTAGCATTTTAACCATACAACACACAAAATGCATAGACCCACTTACTTAGGATGTTACACTTCAAGTTTGAGCTTAAGTAATTAATTTAATTTTATGAGAAGAAGCTAATGACTTTACTATTCCCTTTTTAAGAGTAGATCTAGCATAATTAAACGGAGTTGATTGCAACCTTAGAAATAGAATGACATAAATCTATCAGATTAGAGTCAAATCTAATAAAAGAATCCATAGATCGAGTTAATGCGATGATAGGGGTTATAATTAGAAAGAGATTTTAATTAATCAACCTAGAGTCAGTTGTTCTTAGTCTCGAAAGAGATATTAACATAATTTAGGGATTTTTACGGATTAATGCAAGTGAATAAATTATTTAATTCAGAGTCAGAATAATAAGTGAAGTTTAGGTGGATTCTTCCTTGGGTATTACTGTAACACCCTAAAATCTAGGGGTCTGTAAATTTGTGTCACTGCATGATATGTTGGTTCTCTGTGTTGTTTAAGTGTGTTTAGGGGCCTTGGGGAGGCTAGGGGTCGAGTTTAAGCACTAGTAAAATTTTGGGTTTTAGGGCACTTAAGTGGAGAGAGCTAGTGGAAGCAGGATTTAAGGGAAATTATTGGTAGTTTGTTAGCACAAGTAGGCTAGTGGCAAGGTGGATGGCATCACAAGGGGACATTGAGGAGGGAGAGTGTTCAATTCTTGCATGCAGCATTCTGGAGGCTTTTATTTTTGTGTTCAGACAAGAGGTAGCTAAGTGACGGCCTAACTTTTAGAAGAGAGAGAAGACTTGGTCAATTATTTTGAAAAGGTGGTGGAGAGTAAAAGGGGGAGTGGATCAAGGAGAAAATCATGGGATTTGGTGGTGGGTAACTGATTGGCCAAAAATGGGAAGTGCATGGGAGAGGGGGGTGAGTAATTCGGCTAAGAGGGGGAGTTAGGGAGAAAAATTGATTTTGGGTAGTAGAAGTGAGGAAACCGAAACCTCCTAAGCTGTGTGCCGAAATTCTCTGATAGTGATTAAGTATTTTTTCGTTTTTAGTTTTGGCAACTCAAACATGTAGGGTCTTTTCTTTTCAATCCTTTCTTGCTAGTGCCGAAATACTCAACCTTTTTTTTCTTCATATTTTTTTCTTCAATTGGGTATTGGTCGAAACTTCTTTACACCCCTCTCCTCGTCTACTCTCTTTTATCTTTCGCTTACCATTTGTTTTCTTTTGCGTTACCATAAGCTGAACCTCTTCAACAATTCATCTTTTCTTCTCTCCGTGATTGATCACCTCATCTCTTGGCCGAATCTGGTAAGTATAGGTCCTTTCCCTTCCTTTCTTCTTCTCCTTTCTTTAGCCGAATGTATAACCTTCTCTTTTTCTTTTGTGTTTATTTATCACATTAACCGAAACTCCATCTCCTCCCACTCTCTCATCTCGCGTTCTCCTCTTGTAGTTGATTTAGTTGGGTGGTTGAATCTCACTTTCTCTTTCCACTCATCTGTAGGCATAAGGTAATGGTATTTTCTTCTCTTCTCTTCTTGTTCTCTTTCGGACTTATGATTTTGCATAGCCAAGTGGTTGTTTCTCTTTATTCTAGCTCTCAGTTAATCCCCTCTTTTCTTCTCTTAACAAGCTTAGCCAAATCTGTGGAGGTTCAGTTCATCACTAATCAAGGTAGGAAGTTTCTCTCCAGTTCATTTCAATTTCCTCTCTTTTCATTTACTCTGCTACAACTGGATCGACAACTATGTCTGGGTCATTTGTTTTAGGGATTAAACAACTCTCTCCTCTACTCTTTGATCTTTCGAATTTGGGAAGTGGTGGTAAGAGCCGAAACCCCCTTATTAGACAACTACCATTTCTCATCGTTGTATCATACTGATTGAGACTTTCTTCATGGAGGCGAGTGCTAGCCGTTCTAAAGAAGTATCGATAAAAGAGCCTAAGTGAAGTGGACTCATAGCCTCTGCTCCCAAGTTTAAACGACGTAGGGTGTCGACGATTCAGGATTTTTTGCCGGGGTGTGGAAGAGAGTCAACATCCGATTCAGATAAGCCACTCTTAGTTGTTCGTGATAGTGTGGGTAAGAGTTAGCAAATCATTGTTTAGATGTGCGTTATGGGTCTGTCCTTGTTTAGCTGTAAGCTAATTGTGTGAGGTATTATCTTAGGTGACGTCGATCGGAAGTGTCTAATTCTTCACGTGATCAGGTGTATAATCACACTTTTATTTGTTTCTCTATAAGACTTTCTATGTGTCAACTAAAAGCCGAAATGCCTTAATATGTAAGTTAATGAAATATCCCTATTGGGGTAGTTGGTTATAGCCCAGGTGAGCAAATTTACAATCATACCTTAAAGGGTAGGCTGAGCACTTTGTGTACTCTGTATATCCGCCATGTTGATACATTATTGCATTCATGAACTATTATGACATGATATATTGCATGGACTTGGGACATGATTTTTGATGATCGGGGAAGTGTATTTCCGTGGCTCTGCCACATATTTCGTATTTCGATGGCTCTGCCACATATTTTATATTTCATTGGCTCTGCCACATATTTTGACGATGAGTAGCGTGACTGCCATTAAGGTGAGTAGCGGATGGATGGTTGATTATAGAAATCCCCACAGGTGTGTTAGGTTGGATACGGGCAGTGTGTAGTGGATGGAATATTAGGCTAGGCTGGGTTGCATTGCATTCAATGTCTGATATACCATGTTGATAGTGCTCCGGCCCAATTCGATCCGTATGGGCATCGGCCAATTTGCCTATGTGAGGGCTAAGGCCCAAATTTACTTCAGGATTAGGCCCAAATTGTGTTTGAAAGAGGAATTACACACTGAGTTCTCGTAACTCACCCCACTACTTAATTTTGCGGGTAATACACAATATTGAGGATTTGGAGTGAGGTGGACTCTGTGGTGGCCATACATCGTTATTTTAGTAATTTTCTTTTTACTTTGCATTGAACATTATTTTAATTTGGGATTATGTTCTATAATAAGGCCACTAGGATTTTAATTTGGTTTTTGTTTTAATTTGGCTATTATCTCTCATGAAACGCTCAAACGTGGTTCTCCTAAAATTTAAGTAATGCTTTCTAAAATATTAACAACGAACTACAAACTATCAATAAATAAATTGTGATTTTTCTTAAAGCTTCAAAATTGTTTCAAGATGTCACATTACAGAAAATCACCGAGTCAAATTTTTGTGTTATAAAACATGTTTCAGTAGCTAGTAATATTAATAACATTTTCCAAGAAAACCTTAAAGTCAAATTTGATTTTCAAATTTGAACCAAAACTCGAATGTTTTAAAACGATCTCGAATGTTCTTTGAAACCTTTCTCTGTGACATGCTAGATTCGGTCGTAACTTCTATGCCGAGTTTAGGGTGTTACATTTTATGATATTAGAGCTCGATTACAAAACTCTACTGTGGAATGGGTCTGAAAAATGTTTTCAAAAACTCATCGTAAATGGTTTTGAAAATATATCTCTTTGAAGGTATGGCACCCGAGTCTCCGGTATTAAATCCATAAGTCTTTTGACTTTGTTTGATATTATAAAAGGATTTTAGAAGGAATTATTAGAATTAGTGTTGTATGACCGCTAGCTATAATAGTTAAGACGGTAGAGGCTGAGACATTAGGAAATTCGATTTGCGAAAACAACTACTATATTTACTTTGTATAAAACATTGTTAATAAACAATGGAATTATATAGTAATTCATAAAATTTTTAGTCAGATTAATTTGATCTAGTGAACATGAGCTCTAGAGGATGTAGATGCAGTGGACGTGGCCGAGGTAGAAGCCGAGGTACTGGGGTTGGATCTGAGGCATCTGGGCACATGCCTGAAATGGGAGCACCTATATCACCGGTACCGAGGCGGGGTCCCATGATCGAGCTGGAGAGGACGATGTTTTGTCCCAAGCTATGTTGCAAGTCTTGGAACGGGTTGCTGGGGTAAGCACTGGATCGGTAGCCCAGAAATTTATCCTTGAGCGACTTCAGGCAAATGGGGCTAAGATATTTAGGGGTATTTCTGGTGTGGCCCCAAACGTAGCTAAGTATTGGCTTGAAGCTGTTGAACGAATTATAGATGACCTAGACTGCTCAGCAAAGGAGAAATTGAAAGGAGCAGTGTCCCTCCTTCGAGATGAGGCATACCAGTGGTGGCTCACGATAAGGGAAGGTACTCCGGCAGATTGTATCACCTGGGACTTCTTTAAAACAGCTTTCCAAGGAAAGTATGTTGGGGCGAGCTATGTGGACGCCCAGAGGAAAGCATTTCTAAACTTGGTCCAGGGGAATAGATCTATGGTAGAATATGAGGTGGAATTCCTACGCCTAAGTCATTATGCCCAGGGCATAGTCGCAAGCGATTATGAGTATTGTGTACGGTTCAAGGATATTCTGCGGGACGAGTCATGCAGTCTTGATAGCTCCAAGATGGGAAAGAGATTTTTTCCATTCTGGTTTAGAAAGTAAAAATCGCCGAAGAAGTGAAACGTTCTGAAAGGTAGAATCGGGATGAGGATAAAGGAAAGAGTAAGAGAGGTTTTGGGTCGTCATGTTCTTCTGGGGGTTTTCAAAAGAGGCCTAGGTTCGATGGGCCAGCTCGAGTGGGGATGCCTGTTTCTGTGGGTCAGTTGCGACCCTGTGTGTAACACCCTTAACCCCTACCCATCGCCAGATTAGGGTTACGGGCATTACCGAATAAGTCATACAACAATCCCGATTCCATATACCACACTCAACAAATTGATCTTAACATATGAAATTTAGAAACAAGTAAACCATACTTAACTAATTAATAAAATAATCCTATTACAACAGTCAATTTATTTAAAGTATTAAGAAAACCACTAGGTGTTGCTTAACAAAATTTAAACACTTTGCTTTAAGTTTTGTATATACCAATGTATGACTTAATAATCACAAGCAACCACTGTAATTTCAAATCCATATTATAGTTAATCACAAAGTTTTATGCTTTCTAAACTATTTCGGACTAACTATTAATTCATCATATGTATACTCTTAACCATATGTTTCATATCCAATTAGACTCGCAATTGAAATACCAAACAAATTTCTTTTATAAGCATACTTTACTCAACTACTAATAACTATCCATGAACAAATATGTATATATATTTACTCATACCATATTTATACTAGTTAGCCAAATCATACCTATACATTTATCAAGTACATATGCAATCTTAATACTATTACCCTATGGACTGAATCCAACATTAATGCAACATAACCGAATATACAATATGCTTATCATTATCATGTTTCTAGATCATGTATCAATATCACAGTGTATATACATACTTCATAATAAGCTTTCTAACTCATACTATTTCATAATACATATCGTCATCGTTCAAATAAACTAAATCATGCCACAACCAAAATATATATACATATACATCTCCTCTTTCAACCATGATTGCTTAATTTGAACCGCATCAATAATGCAAAACCTACCAATTCTAAGCTTAAACCAAGACTTCACACACATATATGGCAACATATTACCTAGCTAACATATTACATGCTTTAAATCATCTAGCATCCATCATTTTTCCTTATTAGCTAAATGCATATCCCAACAATACATCATATATACATATATCATATGATCATCTTCCGTATATGATTTAAAGCATGACTGAAATCACATATCTAATGGTATTATAATGCAAGCTATTATATCAAAATGTAAAACCTAAACTTAACCAACAACAAAATTTTATTCGCAAGGCCATATCTATATTTACAATCCGAACATCATTCATTACTTATCAAAATAAAGCCTATACATGCCTTTGATTCAAAAGTTTACAAAACATAATTATACCAAAGAGAGTGATAGTGTGGTCGACTTTCTTGCTGATCCCCGAGCCCGTAGTTGAATTAACGATCTATAAAATAGAAACACAAACATATCTGAGTAAGCTCAATAGCTTAGTAAGTCTTAAGTAACTTTATTATAACATTCGAACAATTTAATTTTCATTTTCTTTAAACTTATAACATATATATTTATGCATGGCCGAACATTATCAACTTGTTAATCATAGCATTTACACTTCATTACCAAAATCCTATAATTCCTCAAACCATAGTATAAACATATTTTACATAAATCACATGCTTCTCGACACATATGTGCAACATTCATATTAAATATATCATCATACTCAATGTCTTTCCACTATTAGCATTTCTACTAGTAACCGAACATCCCAAAAATAACATGTTTAAGCTCAAGTTCTACCTCATACCAATCATACATATCGCTTAATAAACTCAATCACACAAAACACTAATCTTAATATGATATTTCAACCCAAGTAACATTAATCAAAACTTACCTTACCTCTGATAAATTCAATGAGATTTGAACTTACAGTATTTAGCTTAATAGGTTCACTATAATACACTCGAACCATTTATAACTTCTTCGTTTTAAAGTATCACCTGTATTAAGCCTGTTAGGCATGAAGCCTGAATCAAATCACCAGCACAAGGCTTGCTAGGCACAAAGTCGAATATGTCACCTAAGCACTAAGCTCGCTAGGCACAATGCCCGAATATGTCACCTAAGCACTAAGCACGCTAGGCACAAAGCCGAATCAAATCAAGCACAAGGCCTGCTAGGCATTAAAGCCCGAATCAAAACACTGACACAAGGCCTGCTAGGCATTAAAGCCTGATATATAACACCGATACAAGGCCTGCTAGGCTAATAGCCTGATATATAACACCGGCACAAGGCCTGCTAGGCTAATAGCCCGAGATATCTACATTTTCAACATTTCAATGCACATTTCAATAATACCATAACCAATTAACTCACTTGAATTTCATAATTCTATCACATTTCAAATTCAACTAAGCTTATTCATATTTTCTAAATAAAATCATTACATCATTGTATAATCCGCATATCATATTAATTATACACCTTTACATTGTATTAACAAAACATATCCAACTCAATGTAACATCTTTACATTCGGCTATCACATAAAAATATGCCCAAATTTATCAAACTCTGTCATTAAACACATTCATAATTCATTCTTTAATATAATCTAGCTTAAGGACTTACCTCGACTGTCGACGAACAACTTAAACCGACTATTCGAGAACTTTCGTCTTTCCCCGATCCAATTCCATTTTTCTTTGCTCTTGATCTAGAACACATTAAATTCAGCTCATTCAAGTACATTTCAATTCAATTTAGTCCCAAAACACATAAACATACAAATTACCATTTTGCCCCTAATATTTCACATTTTTACTATTTAGTCCTAGTTGTACAAAACACAAAATACACAAAATTTGCCAAGACTATACAAGGGCCGAATGTTCACAAGGGCATTATAAGTCCATTTCTTTCATTTATTTTGCAAATAAGCCCCTCTAAAAATTTACTTTTACAAATTAGCCCTAAATATTCAAATTCACCAAAATTTCCAATACCAAATATATTAATCTTAAACATATCTTTAATCTAAAAACATCAAACATCAAAAACCACAAGAACATGTAAATGGCCGAATATCACACATGCTTAGATTCAAAAATTTCAACATGGGTCGGCTAGTACTCTAAGCAACGATCTCAGAAACGTAAAAATCAACAAAAATCGAGCTAAAATTCTTACCTAATTGAACCAAATAGTTGCCAAAATTTCAAAGCTTCTTCAACCCCATTTTCTTAGCTACATTCGACCATGAACAAAGATGAATGAAAAATGGCCTTTTGTTTGTTTTACTTTAACATATATTAATTTATTATTAAATTACCTAACTAACCTTTATAATAAAATAACCAAACATTATATCTTAAGGACAAACTTGTCCATGACCGGCCACTAACTCATAAAAGGGGTTATTTACCCTTTTAATGCTTCATATTATAAAGCCATGCTCAAATTAGCACATTTCACTTTAGTATGCCACTTTTACCTTTTACGCGATTAAGTCCTTTTTCTAAATTAAACACACAAACGATAAAATTTTTCCACTAAACTTTCAGACATATTAATTCACATATAATAAGCACAAAATATAAATTTAAAATATTTCTTAGACTCGGATTCATGGTCTCGAAACCACCGTTCCGATTAGGGTCAAATTCTATCTGTTACAACTCTCCCCTTAAGGATTTTCGTCCCCAAAAATCTTACCGTTAAATAACGTCGGATATTGTTGCCTTATTGAGTCCTCAGGCTCCCACGTAGCCTCTTCAACTCCATGCCGATTCCATAGTACTTTCACTAAGGAAATGCTTTTGTTTCTTAACTCTTTCATTCCCGAGCTAAGATACGGATCGATTTTTCCTCATACGTCATTTCAAGTTGGATTTCAATCTCAGATGGAGCAATCAAGTGTGACGGATCTGATCTGTATCTATGGAGCATAGAAACGTGAAATAAATCATGTATCTTTTCTAATTCAAAGGGTAGCTTCAACCTATAAGCAATAGGCCCAACACGTTCAATGATTTCATAATCTCGGACTCAACTTGCCTTTCCGGCCAAAACGAAGTACTTTCTTCCACGGAGAAACCTTTAAAAATACTCGATCTCCGACCTGAAATTCAATGTCTTTATGTTTCAAATCAACATAGGACTTTTGATGATCCGAAGCAGCTTTCAAATTATCTCTAATAATATCTACTTTCTGTTCGGTTTCTTTAATCAAATCAACCCCATGTATTTTGTTTTCACTGAGCTCAGTCCAATACAACGGTGTATGACATTTGTGACCGTACAAAGCTTCATAGGGAACCATTTTGATACTAGATTGAAAGCTATTATTATAAGCAAATTCAATTAGAGGTAGGTATCGTTCCCACGTACCTTCAAACTCGAGAATGCAACATCTCAACATGTCCTCAAGTATCTGAATAGTTCTCTCGGATTGACCGTCCGTCTGCGGATGAAAGGCTGTACTAAAATGAAGTTTAGTACCTAAAGCATCTTGCAACTTCTTCCAAAATCGTGATGTAAATCTCGGGTCTCTGTCTGAAATAATGGAACTCGGTACACCATGCAATCTCACAATCTATGATACATACAATTCAGCAAGTTTATCAAGTGTATAGTCTGTACGAACTGGCACAAAGTGAGCTGATTTAGTCAGTCTATCAACTATAACCCAGACAACATCTTTCTTACTTGGTGTCATAGGGAGGCCAGATACAAAATCCATTGTAATTCTATCCCATTTCCATTCAGGTATCATGATTGGCTGATGTAGTCCAGAAGGCACTTGATGCTCGGCTTTTACTTGCTGACAAATTAAGCACTAGGAAACAAATTCAGATATATCTCGTTTCATACCAGGCCACCAGTAGAACTGCTTCAAGTCATTATACATTTTCGTGCTATCCAGATGTATCGACATCTGACTATTATGAGCTTCTTTCAATAACATCTGAATCAAATCCACGTCCCTCAGTACACACATTCGGCCTTTGTATTTCAAGCAGTCATTTTCATCAATTTGAAATTCTGACTCTGCATTATTTTCACACTGAACCCGTTTAACAGTCATATCTTTGTCAGCTTTTTGTGCATCACAAATTTACTGAATAAACATTGGACTTGCTTGTAATTCGGATAGGATCGATCCATCACAAAACACAACCATCTGTGCATTCATTGCACGAAGAGCAAACAATGATTTTTGACTTAACGCATCGGCAACAACGTTAGCTTTCCCCGGATGTAGTCAATCACTAACTCATAGTCTTTCAATAGTTCTAACCATCTGCGTTGTCTCAAGTTCAACTCTTTCTGAGTCATCAAATATTTAAGACTATTGTGATCCGAGTAAACATGATATTTCTCACCGTATAAATAATGACGCCAAATTTTCAATGCGAACACAATAACTGCAAGTTTTAAATCATGCGTCAGGTAATTTCTTTCACGCGGCTTCAATTGTCTTGAAGTGTAGGCTACAACTTTGCCTTCATGCATCAAAATGCAGCCCAAACCATTCAAAGAAGCATCAGAATAAACAACAAATTATTTACCCGATTCAGGCTGAACTAACACTGGAGCTACTGTCGAAAGGGCTTTCAACTGATCGAAACTTTTTTGACAATTTTTCGACCACTCGAACTGACATCTTTCTATAGTAGCTTTGTCAAAGGTGTAGCTATTACAGAAAAACCTTTCACAAACCGTCTGTAGTAGCCCGCAAGTCCCAGAAAACTTCGAATCTCGAAAACATTTTTCGGTGGCTTCCAATCAAGTATAGCCAAGATTTTGTTCGAGTCAACACGAATACCCGATGCTGAAACAACATGACCCAAGAAACTGACTTCATTCATCGAAAACTCATACTTACTAAACTTTGCATACAACTGTTGATCTCACAAAGTTTGTAACACTAATCTCAAATGCTCGGCATGCTCGATTCCATCTTTAGAGTAGATTAATATATCATCAATAAACACTATTACAAACCGATCTAACAATTGACTGAAGACCCGATTCATCAAATCCATAAAAATAGCAGGTGCATTAGTAAGCCCAAAAGGCATAATCAAAAATTCAAAATGTCCGTACCTCGTCAGGAATGGGTCTTTGGCACACATCGTATCTCTCGACTCAGTGGCGATAATAACCCGATCTCAAATCTATCTTTGAAAATCTGAAGCCCTTTCAATTGATCAAATAAATCATCAATATGAGGTAACGGTACTTATTCTTTATAGTTACCTTATTGATTCCGATAATCAATACACATTCGCATCGTTCCATCTTTCTTTTTCACAAAAAGAATGGTGCACCCCATGGAGAGAAACTTCGATCGTGCAAAGCCCTACTGTTAATTCTTGCAACCGTGCTTTCAACTCTTTTAACTCAAGAGGTGCCATCCGATATGGAGCTATCGAGATCGGAGTTGTTCTCGGTGCCAATTCAATGCCAAACTCAATTTCTCGTATTAGGGTAAACCGGTAGTTCTTCAGAAACACATCCGGTATTCACACACAACCGATGCATGATTCAATATCCTTTTCGGACACTTTTTATCCGATTACATAAGCCAAATAAGCTTCGCACCTTTTCTCACATACTTTCCGGCCGATGTCGAGGATTTTATTGTAGGAAACTCACTTAAATCATCGGATTTAATTACGATGATCTCGTCGTTCGACATCTCAAATCAATAAGCTTTCTTTTGCAATTCACCACTGCATCATGTGAAGTTAGCCAGTCCATTCCCAAAATTATATCAAACTCATCGAAGGGCAACAACATTAAATCGGCTGGGAAACAATAATCCCGAATCATCAACGGGCAACCTCTACACACTTTATTAACAAGTACACATCTACCCAGAGGGTTGGACACACGAATCACAAACTTAGTAGACTCAACTGGCAGAGTCTTACCGAATACTAGAGTTTCACACACATATGAATGAGTCGAACCAGGATCAATCAATGCAATCACAGTAGTATCATAAATGGTGAAAGTACCAGTAATGACATCGGGGGAAGAAGCATCCTCTCTAGCTCGTGTAGCATAAGCTCTGATAGGTGCTCGGGCCTCTGATCAAACTATAGTGTCCTTCATCCTCTCTGACTACCACCTACTTTACTAGAATGTTTGGGTGGCCGTCCCGTCTTGGCGTCTTTTCGATCTAGTGTTACGAACCGATTACATTTTGGCTAACATCGGGCAATCTCGAATAAAATGGTCTGACGATCCACATTTAAGGCAGGACCGATCACGAACCCTACAACTTCCAGAATGCCATTTCCCGCAATGTTTACACTCGACCCGGTCCTATGGAATGTTACCAACACTGGCTATCGAAGTGGCTCGATAACTCCCTAGAGGTCGATCACGTCTAGGTAAGTCTGAAGTAGTTTTATGTCGGTTGGAGTCATCTCTGAATTTCTTAGGCACCGAATGGTAAGTCTTACTCGTTGATCTCTTACGAGCATCTCTAGCTTCTATTTCAGCTTTTCTTTTCTCTTTTCCAAGCTCTTCAACCTTACAAGCCCGCTCGACTAGTATCACAAACTCTTTGATTTCAAGAATGCCGACCAGCAACTTTATATCTCATTCAGACGTTCTTCAAACCTTTTGCACATAATGGCTTCAGTAGAAACACACTCTCTAGCATATCTGCTAAGTTTGACAAATTTCAGTTCATATTCTATCACAGTCATTCGCCCCTGTTTTAGTTTAAGAAATTCTTTTCGTTTTCGATCAATGAATCTCTGACTGATATATTTCTTATAGAACTCATTTTGGAAGAAGTCCCAAGTTACTTTTTCTTTCAGAACTACGGATACCAGTGTGTTCCACCAATGATAGGCAGTGTCCCAAGTAGAGATATAGCACACTTTAGGCATTCATCCGAGTACAAGATAACTCATCGAGTACCCGAATAGTGTTATCAAGCCACATCTCAGCTCGTTCTGCATCATCATTATCATTGGCCTTGAATTCCTCGACCCCATATTTCCTGATTTTATCAACGGGAGGCCTACTAGATCTCATCGGATCTATCATCGGGGGTGCTGAAGGTACTGGAGTTGGATTATTTGGGAGTGGAGGTTGTTGTACAGCCAGGTTATTCTGAACAAACTGGGTAAACCATTCATTCATCAATTGGTAGAAGGCTTGTTTAGCCTCCCCCTTGTGGCTACCCGTATCTGGTCAAGAGTCTAATGGCACTGATCCACTTATGAGACCAAAGTAACGCTCTCCACATCATCAGCTACGGCTCTATCGGGATCAGAATCCATTTACTATATAGAATACAATTGAAATTGTCAGAAGTCACCACGCTATCATATATACAATTCAAAGGCATGTATAGCTAGACTCTTACATACTATGGTAGTCCTAGAATCGACTAAACCATGGCTCTGATACTAAAAAAATGTAACACCCTTAACCCCTACCCATCGCCAGATTAGGGTTACGGGCATTACCGAATAAGTCATACAACAATCCCGATTCCATATACCACACTCAACAAATTGATCTTAACATATGAAATTTAGAAACAAGTAAACCATACTTAACTAATTAATAAAATAATCCTATTACAATAGTCAATTTATTTAAAGTATTAAGAAAACCACTAGGTGTTGCTTAACAAAATTTAAACATTTTGCTTTAAGTTTTGTATGTACCAATGTATAACTTAATAATCACAAGCAACCACTGTAATTTCAAATCCATATTATAGATAATCACAAAGTTTTATGCTTTCTAAAGTATTTGAACTAACTATTAATTCGTCACATGTATACTCTTAACCATATGTTTCAGTATCCAATTCGACTCTCAATTGAAATACCAAACAAATTTCTTTTTATAAGCATACTTTACTCAACTACTAATAACTATCCATGAACAAATATGTATATATATTTACTCATACCATATTTATACAGTTAGCCAAATCATACCTATACATTTATCAAGTACATATGAAATCTTAATACTATTACCTTATGGATCGAATCCAACATTAATGCAACATAACCGAATATACAATATGCTTATCATTATCATGTTTCTAGATCATGTATCAATATCATAATACATACTAATTCTAACTCATACTATTTCATAATACATATCGCATCGTTCAAATAAACTAAATCATGCCACAACCAAAATATATATACATATACATCTCCTCTTTCAACCATGATTGCTTAATTTGAAATGCATCAATAATGCAAAACCTACCAATTCTAAGCTTAAACCAAGACTTCACACACATATATGGCAACATATTACCTAGCTAACATATTACATGCTTTAAATCATCTAGCATCCATCATTTTTCCTTATTAGCTAAATGATATCCCAACAATACATCATATATACATATATCATATGATCATCTTAGTATATGATTTAAAGCATGACCAAAATCACATATCTAATGGTATTATAATGCAAGCTATTATATCAAAATGTAAAACCTAAACTTAACCAACAACAATAATTTTATTCACAAGGCCATATTTATATTTATAATCAGAACATCATTCATTACTTATCAAAATAAAGCCTATACATGCCTTTGATTCAAAAGTTTACAAAACATAATTATACCAAAGAGAGTGATAGTGTGGTCGACTTTCTTGCTGATCCCCGAGCCCATAGTTGAATTAACGATCTATAAAATAGAAACACAAACATATACGAGTAAGCTCAATAGCTTAGTAAGTCTTAAGAAACTTTATTATAACATTCGAACAATTTAATTTTCATTTTCTTTAAACTTATAACATATATATTTATGCATGGCGAACATTATCAACTTGTTAATCATAGCATTTACACTTCATTACCAAAATCCTATAATTCATCAAACCATAGTATAAATGTATTTTACATAAATCACATGCTTCTTGACACATATGTGCAACATTCATATTAAATATATCATCATACTAAAAGTCTTTCCACTATTAGCATTTCTACTAGTGTAGAACATCCCAAAATAACATGTTTAAGCTCAAGTTCTACCTTATACCAATCATACATATCGCTTAATAAACCCAATCACACAAAACACTAATCTTAATATGATACTTCAACCCAAGTAACATTAATCACAACTTACCTTACCTTTGATAAATTCAATGAAATTTGAACTTACCTGAGTATTTAGCTTAATAGGTTCACTATAATACACTCGAACCATTTATAACTTCTTCATTTTAAAGTATCACCGGCATTAAGCCCGCTAGGCACGAAGCTTCGAATCAAATCACCAAGCACAAGGCCTGCTAGGCACAAAGCCTGAATATGTCACCGGCACTAAGCCTGCTAGGCACAAAGCCTAAATATGTCACCGGCACTAAGCCTGCTAGGCACAAAGCCCGAATCAAATCACCGACACAATGCCTGCTAGGTATTAAAGCCCGAATCAAATCACCGACACAAGGCCTGCTAGGCTTTAAAGCCTGATATATAACACCGGCACAAGGCCTGCTAGGCTAATAGCCTGATATATAACACCGGCACAAGGCCTGCTAGGCTAATAGCCCGAGATATCAACATTTTCAACATTTCAATGCACATTTCAATAATACCATAACCAATTAACTAACTTGAATTTCATAATTCTATCACATTTCAAATTCAACTAAGCTTATTCATATTTTCTAAATAAAATCATTACATCATTGTATAATCCACATATCATATTGATTATACACCTTTACATTGTATTAACAAAACATATCCAACTCAATGTAACATCTTTACATTCGGCTATCACATAAAAATATGCCCAAATTTATCAAACTTTGCCATTAAACACATTCATAATCCATTCTTTAATATAATCTAGCTTAAGGACTTACCTCAACTGTCGACGAACAACTTAAACCGGCTATTCGAGAACTTTCGTCTTTCCCCGATCCAATTTCGTTTTTCTTTGCTCTTGATCTAGAACACATTAAATTCAGCTCATTCAAGTACACTTCAATTCAATTTAGTCTCAAAACACATAAACATACAAATTACCATTTTGCCCCTAAGATTTCACATTTTTACTATTTAGTCCTAGTTGTACAAAACACAAAATACACAAAATTTGCCAGGACTATACAAGGCCCGAATGTTCACAAGGGCATTATAAATCCATTTCTTTCATTTATTTTGCAAATAAGCCCCTCTAAAAATTTACTTTTACAAATTAGCCCTAAATATTCAAATTCACCAAAATTTCCAATACCAAATATATTAATCTTAAACATATCTTTAATCTAAAAACATCAAACATCAAAAACCATAAGAACATGTCAATGGTCGAATATCACAGATGCTTAGATTCAAAAATTTCAACATGGGTCAACTAGTACTCTAAGCAACGATCTTAGAAACGTAAAAATCAACAAAAACCGAGCTAAAATTCTTACCTAATTAAACCAAATAGTTGCCAAAATTTCAAAGCTTCTTCAACCCTTTTTTCTTAGCTTCATTCAGCCATGAACAAAGATGAATGAAAAATGGCCTTTTGTTTGTTTTACTTTAACATATATTAATTTATTATTAAATTACCTAACTAACCTTTATAATAAAATAACCAAACATTATATCTTAAGGACAAACTTGTCCATGACTAGCCACTAACTCATAAAAAGGGTTATTTACCCTTTTAATGCTTCATATTATAAAGCCATGCTCAAATTAGCACATTTCACTTTAGTATGCCACTTTTACCTTTTACGCGATTAAGTCCTTTTTCTAAATTAAACACACAAACGATAAAATTTTTCCACTAAAATTTCACACATATTAATTCACATATAATAAGCACAAAATATAAATTTAAAATATTTCTCAAACTCAGATTCGTGGTCCCGAAACCACCGTTCCGATTAGGGTCAAATTCAGTCTGTTACACTGTGTACAGTGTGGGAGAACACATCCAGGGGAATGTTGGAGGAGAACCAGTGGATGTTTCAAATGTGGATCTTGGGATCATCTGATTAAGGATTGTCCACCGAAGTTGGCTAGGGCACGGTCGGTAGGTCAAGGTTTTGCACAACCAGGAAAAGGTGGTTAGCAGCCACCGAAAGGTCATGGTCCGGCCAGAGGGGGGATAGTTTTGGTCGAGGTCAAGGAGCACCAGGCAGAGGTGCTGGAAATACGGATGCAAGATAGCTTGGATTGGTTTATGCGGTTAGACGTCGAGAGGATGGCGATGCACCGGACGTCATAACCGATACGTTCCTTATATTTGATAAACTATTTACTGCTTTGATTGATATTGGGTCTACACATTCATATGTTGCCTGTACTGTATCTGGGACTTTGAGCATTAAATCTGAGAATCCTACTAGAGAAATGTCTGTGATTAGCCCTCTAGGACAATTGGTGATAGTGAACAAACTATTTACGAATGTGCCTTTAGAAGTTTAAGGAGTGGTAATTACCGGTAGACTGGCTAGTTAAGCATCGTGCAAAATCGGATTGCACCGCTAAGCGTATGATATTAAGAACTCTAGAGGATAAGGAAGTAACTGTGATAGGAAAAAGAAAGAATTACCTGTCTTATGTGATTTCGGCACTGAAGGCCCAAACGGTGGTGCGAAAAGGGTGTAAGGTGTTTCTAACTTTTATCAGTGCTTTGGATGCCAAGGAATTGTCTGTAGAAGATGTTAGGATGGTGAAAGAGTTCTCAGACGTCTTTCCTGATGAGCTTCCAGGGTTACCTCCTGATCGCAAGGTGGAATTTGGTATTGAGCTACTTTTGGGAACAGCTCTAGTGTCCATCGCTCTTTATAGGAAGGCATCGAAGGAGCTGGTAGAACTAAATGCTCAGATTCAAGAGTTATTGGACCAAGGGTTTATCCGACCAAGTGTGTCTCCGTTGGGAGCTTCGGTATTGTTCGTAAAGAAAAAGGATGGATCAACGCAAATGTGCATTGACTATCATCAGTTGAACAAGTTGACTATTAAGAACAAGTACCCGTTACCAAGGATTGGACCTATTCAATCAGCTACGGGGAGCTTCAGTTTTCTCGAAGATAGACTTGAGATCTGGGCACCATCAACTAAAGGTCAAAGAGGCGAATATTCATAAGACTGCATTTCAAACTCGGTATGGGCATTATGAGTTTCTAGTAATGTCGTTCGGATTGATGAATACACCAGCTGCTTTTATGGATATGATAAACTGGGTCTTTCAACCCTATCTAGATCGATTCGTGGTGGTATTCATAGATGACATCTTGGTGTACTTAAGGACTGAAGAGGAGCATGATTCGCATCTCTAGGCTGTTCTGCAGATATTATGAGAAAAACAATTGTATGCCAAATTCAATAAGTGTGAATTTTTGCTGAAGAAAGTGACCTTTTTTGGGGCATGTTGTTTCTGCTAAAGGGATTAGGGTTGATCCTCAAAAGATCAAAGCTATTCTGGGTTGGAAACCGTCGAAGTCTGTGTCAGAAATTAAAAGTTTTCTTGGTTTGGCTAGGTACTCCAGAAGATTTATTGAGGGGTTTTCACTGATTGCTGCACCTTTAACCAAGTTATTGTAAAAAAAAGTACCGTTTGTTTGGGCCGATAAGCAACAGGAAATCTTTGAGAAGCTAAAGAGGATTTTAACTGAGGCACCAGTGTCGATTCAGCCTGAGGCTGGGAAGGAATTTTTCATCTATTGTGATGCATCGCACACATGTTTGGGATGTGTGTTAATGCATGAGAGGAAGGTGGAAGCGTATGCATCTCATCAACTAAGGCCACATGAGATAAACTATCCCACTCATGATTTAGAGCTAGCTGCTATGGTGTTCACCCTGAAAATATGGAAACACTATCTATATAGAGAAAAGTCGATCATCTACATCGACTATAAGAGCCTAAAATATATCATTACCTAGAAGGAGTTGAATTTAAGGTAACGGAGGTGGATAGAATTGCTGAAGGACTATGACTGTTCGATCAAGTATCACTAGGGTGAAGCCAATGTGGTGGCAGATGCGTTGAGTAGTAAGGTGATATCGAATTTGAGAGTAATGTTTGCTCATCTCAGTCTTTATGAAGATGGTAGTCTGTTAGCAGAACTTTAGATAAAGCTGACATGGGTAAGCCAGATTAAAGAAAAACAATCCTTGGATGAATCATTGGGTCCTCGACTTCAACAAGTGGAAAGTGGGGAGACAGTAGATTTTGGATTGAATAGTGAAGGGGTATTATGTTTTCGTGGAAGAATTTGTATCCCAAAAGACTCCAAGTTGAGGCAGATGATTCTACGAAAAGTGTATAGTAGCCCATACACTCTGCATCCTGGTGGAAGTAAGATGTATCGAGATTTACATGAACTGTATTGGTGGCCTGGTCTGAAACAGAAAGTTACTGACCTTGTGAGTAAGTGTTTGACATGTCAGCAGGTGAAGGCGAAACATCAATTACTTTCAGGGTTGCTGCAACCGGTGAAGATTCCCCTAACGCCTACTAAGAAAGATTCAGTGTGCGTAATCGTTGACCGGTTGACTAAGTCCACGCACTTCATACCGATTCATACTGACTGTTCATTGCAGAAGTTGGCCAAGCTGTATGTAGTTGAGATCATGAGGTTACATGGGGTACCTGTGTCTATCATATCAGACAGGGGCCCTAGGTTTACATTGCGGTTCTAGAAGGCTTTGCATGAAGCTTTGAGTACAAGGCTAGATTTCAGCACATCGTTCCACCCACAAACTGATAGTTAGTCGGAAAGGGTAATTCAGATTCTGGAAGACATGTTAAGGGGCTGCGTGATTGACTTCAAAGGTAGTTGGGAAGATTATTTTTGTTGGCAGAATTTATGTATAATAACAGCTATCAGTCCAGCATTTAGATGGCACCCTACGAGGCATTGTATGGTCGTAGGTATCGTACCCCTACCTATTGGACTGAGTTAGGTGAGCGATAGTTGTTGGGTCCAGAATTGATCTCAAAAATAGTGGAAATGGTTAAGCTGATTCGAAATCGATTAAAAAAAAGCCTCCGATAGACAGAAATCATATGTGGATCTGAAGCGCAGGGAGATAGAATTTTCAGTGGGGGATCACTTCTTCTTAAAAGTCTCACCTTGGAAGAAGGTTTTAAGATTTGGACGAAAGGGCAAGTTGAGCCCCAGATTCATCGGGTCTTATCGAGTGCTGAAACGTGTGAGACCAGTGGCTTATCAGCTTGAGTTACCTTCAGAGTTGAGTCAAATACATAATGTATTCCATGTTTCGATGCTAAGGCACTATCGTTCAAATCCATCTCACGTAGTGCCTGTGGAAGAAATTGAGGTTAGACCGGATCTATCTTTTGAAGAAGAATCAGTGCAAATTTTAGACCGGGATGTGAAGGTGTTGAGAAGAAAGTCTGTTCCGTTGGTTAAAGTATTATGGCGTAATCACGGTACAGAAGAAGCCACATAGAAGCTGGAAGATGTGATGCGATAGTAATACCCTCACCTCTTTTAATCATGTAAATTTGGAGGATGAAATTTCTTTAAGGGGGTAGAACTGTAACATCCTAACATCTAGTTCTCTGTGTTGTTTAAGGGTGTTTAGGGGCCTTGGGGAGGCCAGGGGTCGAGTTTAAGCACTGGCAAAATTTTGGGTTTTAGGGCACTTAAGTGGGGAGAGCTAGTGGAAGCAGGATTTAAGGGAAATTATGGGTAGTTTGTTAGCGCAAGTAGGCTAGTGGCAAGGTGGATGGCGTCACAAGGGGATATGGAGGAAGGAGAGTGTTCAAGTCTTACATACAGCATTCTGGAGGCTTTTATTTTTGTGTTCAGATAAGAGGTAGGTGAGTGAAGGCCAAACTCTATAGAGAGAGGGAAGACTTGGTAAATTATTTTGAAAAGGTGGTGGAGAGTGAAAGAGGGAGTGGATCAAGGAGAAAATCATGGGATTTGGTGGTGGGTAAGTTATTGGCTGAAAATGGGAAGTGCATGGGAGAGGGGGTGAGTAGTTTGGCTAAGAGGGGGAGTTAGGGAGCAAAATCAATTTTGGGTAGTAGAAGTGAGGAAGCTGAGATCTCCTAAGGTGTGTGCCGAAATTCATTGATAGTGAGTAAGTATTTTTACGTTTTTAGTTTTGGCAACTCAAACATTTGGGGTCTTTTCTTTCCAATCCTTTCTTGCTAGTGCCGAAATACTCAACCTTTTTTTCTTCATCTTTTCTTTTATTCAATTAGGTATTGGCTGAAACTTCTTTCCACCCCTCTTCTCGTCTACTCTCTTTTATCTTTCGCTTACCATTTGCTTTTTTTTTGCGTTACCATAAGCCGAGCCTCTTCAATAATTCATCTTTTCTTGTCTGCGTGATTGGTCACCTCCTCTCTTTGCCTAATCTAGTAAGTATAGGTCTTTTCCCTTCCTTTATTCTTCTCCTTTCTTTAGCTGAATGTATAAACTTCTCATTTTCTTTTGTGTTTGTTTCTTTTTATCACATTAACTGAAGCTCCATCTCCTCCCACTCTCTCATCTCGCGTTCTCCTCTTGTAGTTGCTTTAGTGGGGTGGTTGAATCTCACTTTCTCTTTCGACTCATCTGTAGGCATAAGTTAATGGTATTTTCTTCTCTTCTCTTCTTTTTCTCTTTTGGACTTATGATTGTGCATAGCCAAGCAACTATTTCTCTTTACTCTAGCTCTCGATTAATCCCCTTTTCTTCTCTTAACATGCTTAGCCGAATCTGTGGAGGTTCAGTTCATCACTGATCAAGGTAGGAAGTTTCTCTCTGGTTCATTTCAATTTCCTCTCTTTTCATTTACTTTGCTACAACTAGATCGACAACTATGTCTGGGCTGTTTGTTTTAGGGATTAAACAACTCTCTCCACTGCTCTTTGATCTTTCTAATTTGGGAAGTGGTGGTAAGAGCCGAAACCCCCTTATTAGACAACCACCATTTCTCATCGTGGTACCTTACTAATTGAGACTTTTTTCATGGAGGCGAGTGCTAGTCGTTCTACAAGAGTATCGATAAAAGAGCCTAAGAGGAGTGGACTCATAGCCTCTGCTCCCAAGTTCAAATGACATAGGGTGTCGACGATCTAGGATTTTCTGCCGGGGTGTAGAAGAGAGTCGATATCTGATTCGGATAAGTGAATCTTAGGTTTTTGTGATAGCGAGGGTAAGCATTAGCAAATCATTTTTTAGATGTGTGATATGGGTCTCTCATTGTTTGGCTGTAAGCTAATTGTGCGATGAATTATCTCTGGTGACGTCGATTGAGAGTGTCTTGTTCTTTACGTGATCAGGTGTGTAATCACACTTTTATTTGTTTTGCTATGAGACTTTCTATGTGTCGACTAAAATTGAAATGCCTTAATATGTAAGTTAATGAAATATCCCTAATAGGGTAGTTGGTTACAGCCCAGGTGAGTAAATTTACTATCATACCTTAAAGGGTAGGCTGAGCATGTTGTGTACTCTGTATATCTACCATGTTGATACATTATTGCATTCATGAACTATTATGACATGATATATTTCATAGGCTTGGGACATGATTTTTTATGATCGGGGAAGTGTATTTTGGTGGCTCTGCCACATATTTCGTATTTTGGTGGCTCTGCCACATATTTCGGCGATGAGCAGTATGACTGCCATCAAGGTGTGTAGTGGATGGAGGGTTGATTGTAGAAATCCCCACAAGTGTGTTAGGTTGGATATGGGCGGTGTGTAGCTAATGGAATATTAGGCTAGGCTGGGTTGCATTGTTTTCACTATCTGATATACTATATTGATAGGGCTCCGGCCCAATTCGATCCATATGGGCTTCAGCCAATTTGCCTATGTGAAGGCTAAGGCCCAATTTACTTCTGTGCGCATAGGCCCAAATTGGGTTCAAAAGGGGAATTACACATTGAGTTCTTGTAACTCACCTCACTGCTTAATTTTGCAGGTAATACATAGCATTAAGGATTTGGAGCCAAGGTGGACTCTGTGGTGGGCATACATCGTTATTTTAGTAATTTCCTTTTTACTTTGAATTAAACATTATTTTAATTTGAGTTTATGTTCTGTAATAAGGCCACTAGGATTTTATTTTGGTTTTTGTTTTAATTTGGCTATTATCTCTCATGAAACATTCAAACGTGGTTCTCCTAAAAATTTAAGTAACTGTTTCTAAAATATTAACAACGAACTACAAACTATCAATAAATAAATTCTGGATTTTTCTTAAAGCTTCAAAAATTGTTTCCAAGAAGTCATACTATAGAAAATCACCGAGTCAAATTTTTGTGTTATAAAATAAGTTTCAGTAGTTAGTAATATTAACAACACTTTCCAAGAAAACCTTAAAGTCGAATTTGATTTTCAAATTTGAACCGAAACTCAAAAGTTTTAAAACAATCTCTAATGTTCTTTGAAACCTTTCCCTGTGACATGCTAGATCCGATCGTAACGTCTAGGATGGCTTTGGGGTGTTACAATTATCTTTATTCATTAGTTTATTCATTTACTCTCTTCACTCTCTGTCACATTCATTGTTAATTAGTTAGTTAAATTTTAGATTAAAACAAATTCCCTTAATTATTAGGCTAAATAATAGAAAGATAGTTATTACTAGTAATTTTAGTCCTTGTGGATACGATATCCCGGACTCATCAGCTATACTACTGTTCAATAGGTGCGCTTGCCTTTGTCGAAACAATTAGTTAGTTTTGAGCCCATCAACATCGATGTGTATACTTGTTTGGGTTGGATGAGTGAATATGTGATAATTCTGTGTTGCAAATACTAAATGTGAATGGTTGAATAAGTTATATGCTATGAGTAGTTAAGTGTGTGTGGTTGTGCATGATGAATAAATGTTGTGCAAATGCCATGATGTGTTTATTGGGATGCCTACAAAATGCCATGTGTGTGTTGATAAACTTGGTATAAGTGTGCAAGAGTTTTTGGATGGAAAAAGGCTTGGTAAATAGCCTAACTTTCATCCACACTGATGGTCATGTCGCCTAGGACACGAGTGTATGACTTGGCTGTGCGACCCTAAATGGTTGACAATGTCATACAGCGAGTTACACAGGTTGAGGACACGGGCATGTCCAAGCCACACGGGCGTGTAGCCCTATTTTTTGGAAAAATTTTTCAAGTATTTCAAAGTTTTCGGTTTAGCCCCAAACCACTCCCAATATATGTTTTGGGCCTCGTAGGCCCGTATAAGAGACAATATGATTATGAATGAAAATTTTTAAATTTGAATGGAAATTTGTGACTCGAAAATGATCGGTTATATCTGATTACGTCCGGTAATGCCTCGTACCTTATTCTGGCAAAGGATATGGGTAAGAGGCGTTACATTTAATGGTATCAGAGCTATGGTTTAGTTGATTCTCAGACTAACATAGCGTATGTGAGTCTAGCTATACATGCCATATTACTACTCGTGATAGTGTGATATCTGCCGACTCTAATGAAATTATTTTGTTAAGACAGAGATGACTTCCAATCGAGCTATTTTTCGATAATACTGATAATTATATTGAAATGATTGAAATGTGCTTATGATGTGTCAAAATTTGGAAAGGTATGAAGTTCACGATATGTATATGTTAATGTTCGAAATGAGATAACCACAAGTTGAGAAATATGAAAAGTGGAATGAAATGAAAGTTTACATGGTGATAAGCCCATCCATATTTGTTCGATATGCATATGATGGTATGTGCCGAACATATTTGATTAAGTGAAAACGATAAGTAAATTTACTCAAATTGACAGAATGTGTGTTTATGTACACTTGTTTGAATAAGATAATTGAAAAATTTCGTGTAACATGATTATGTATGTTAATTAGCTTGAAGTGAATTATGTAATTGTGATGATATGATGTTGGTGATGAATGCTAAGTAATATGTGTGTACTTATGAGAGTCAAATTAGAGGCTTTATGACCTCACCCCCTTTCCAATGTTCCTTTATAATGAAAATTCATGAGAACCATGTGGAATAAGTCCATAAATGTGAAACTAAATAGTTTAGTGGTGAAATAATTAGTAATGCATATAGATATAAGAATAGTTTGAAAAGTGGAAACAATTTTGGAAGGATATCAGAATGTTTTAAAGATTATACAGATTATGCAATGTCACGGATAAAGGATAAGTTAGTCTCGGCTAATCGACTTTTTCAAATATGATGTCTAAAGTATGTGTTTGTTGAAATTTTTCCTAAATTGATTTTTGTTAATGAGTGGAATAATACGGGGTTCATAATGACAGAATTAATCAAAGAAATAATATTTGAGTAGTAAAGATGTCTATGTGTGTGACATTTATAGTTGAAATGAATATGATGATCTTTTCTGGGTATTTTATATATTATTTTATCCTCAGAGATATGTGTGTGATTGTTCAGTTTCTAATGGAGTTCTCATGTTGTGAGAAGCTAACTATGATGTTAGACGAAAGCCCTGTTGGTCTAGTTAGTTTATGATCGGTTTTTCTTTATCCCTTCGAAATTCTATTCAAATATGTTGGAATGAAGTCGATGGTAAAAATTTATGTGAGACTATTCTTATGTTTCTACTATTTATGGTTTTGTTTTATATATACGAAAAATATATTATCTCTGTTATGATGGAAGTCCAGAGCTGGTAAGCATTGTTTTTCTACTGGGTTTCTCTGAGGAATCATTAGGATATTTGTTATTTTCTCATGAGTTATATTCTCGGACTTCCAATATGGTATCGTTTTGTGGATTTCTTTATCTCGATTTTCCTATCATTCTTATTTCGTGAATTATCGACCATGGCTCATCTTGAAATAGGTTCTTCGACTTGTGATAACTATGTCTGTTATGGTTGTATTTCTGGTTTGATCATATGAACATGGTGACCCAGGTATATGGATTTCTCTAATTTTCGTGTAAGGAATTGACTTTGGCAACGGTATAAATGATGGAAGCACAAACTCAAATTTTATGATGGATTTCTTTCTCGGGTAAGTTAATGAAAGTCAATGCATTCAATCGATATATCTTTGTTTCTTTGAGCTAATACGATTGTAAAGGCCTTTGATTAGCATGATAAGAGAATTTTGAAAGATTTCGTTCTTGAGATGTTTTAATAGCATGAAGAAAGAAGTATTTTGAGATGTGTTATTCTATAGTTGAGATTGACTCAGCCGTTTTTATCAGAATGAGCTGATTTGTTGGGATGTGATTGAAGTTATATGTATTTATGTAACAGCATGATTTAGGGGCTAGTCAGAACAGTTGTCTCGGGACCACTAATTCAAGGTCAGAGAAAATTATTTTAATTTTAATTTACGTGTTATAGCATGATTATAAAGGAGCATAGAAATATTGGTGTTTTGATTTTAACGATTTCATGCTTAATCGCAAAAAAGGATGAAATCGTATAAAGTGAGAAAGTTCTATTTTAATTGCTAGAGGCGCCAAATAGCTAAGGAATATTAATGGGGGGTCTCTAATGTGCAATTAGGCCTTATTTTAAGAGGTGACTGGCCATAGGGGACAAAGAATTAACTTTGTCATATTGTTACGTGAAATTAGTGATAAAATTTGATTTTTATAATAAAAAAATGATATCCATATTTTTACTCATCTTCCTCCACTGAAAATAGCAAGAAAAAAGAGGTTTTGAAAGCTTTGAAATTTCAGCAACTTATCCTCACACAAGTAAGTGATTTTGGTGGTTTTAGTTGATAATTTTTGCACTTTTGGAACCCCCAAAGCTTAAGCTAGCTAATGAGGGGACTAATTTGAAATATGGTTGAAAGTCTAGGGAATTACCATGTGAGATTTTATGCTGTTTGCTGGGTTTTTATAGAAGAAAATGGATGTTAGTGAGTCAAGGAACAACTTTTGTGAAAGGTGTTACCATGAAAACACCTAAATGGGACTAAGTTGTAAAAGTTGAAATTGTGTACTAAATGCATAAAATAGTTGGAAGTATGAGTAGTTGTAAGAGAAATAAATTTCAGATAGGCTTGTTTAATGAGAAAATGTGATGAAAAATGATTTACGAGCCTAGAGGCAAAATCAAAATTTTGCCATAGCACAAGGGCAAAATGGTCATTTTTGCCTAAGTAGAGATTATGATGTATTATGATTACAAAATGATTGAATGAGTAAATTTTATTGTTCTAGATCAAAGAAAACGAGATATAGACCTAGATCGGGAGAAAAGAAAAATATGGACAAATAAGTCCCTTTCTACCCTTTTTGGTATCGAGGTAAGTTCGTGTGCTAATAATGTAACACCCCTTATTCTACGCCAGAACCGAATACGAGGCATTACCGTACTTAATTCACAAGTTCTACAATTTTGGGCTATCAAATTCCATTCCAAATTAAAAACTTTTCCATACACACCTCTAATATCCGTATAATGGGCCTACGAGGCCCTAAACACACTTCCGGATGGTTTCTGAAATAAATTGGAAACTTGGGCCCACTTAGGAAAATTTTACCTAAATAGGGGCCATATGCTCGTGTGGTATTTCACACACCCGTGCCTTGCACTCGTGGTCGACACTGACTTGCATCACACGATTAGCCACACGTTCGTGTGCTCTACCCATGGTCGACACTGACTTATTCCACACGGCTTGTCACACACCCGTGTGCCTCAACTGTGTGGCGATTTAAATTCTAAATCAAGGGGCAGACTTCACATAGCCTGGGCACACGCCCGTGTGTTTGCTACTGAGCATACTAACTTGAAATTCTAACATGCAAGGGGACACATGGCCTGGTCACACACCCATGGGACTAACCGTGTGTCACACGTGACCTAGAAACATGCCCGTGCCACATTCTAACCATATCAAAACTTAATGCTCACATTCATTAACATGCATCCCTGCACTTAACGACATAAAGTCACATGATACAACACATCATAATTTCTCAATAAACCATTCATAATACCAATTATTCGGTGGTTTCGCACTTAGCCCACCATCAAAATTTAATAGGGTGGTATCGCACATAGCCCACCAAATGATAAATAGATGATGGTATCGCACACAACCCATCGTAATTAAGAAATAAGGTGTTAACGTACTTAGCCCACCAACAAGAGTTGTTATAGTGGTATCGCACACAGCCCACTATTTATTTTTACGGATTTTATTTCACATTTATATATCTATTTTGTCATACATACGAAAATTATTCAATAACTACCAAATTCAATCCACTTAAATCATACATGTTCTCAATCATACAAAGCACCGATTTGTAACAACATGTGTATATAAAATGCATCGTTTACACATAAACTTACCTCAGTGCAAAACACGTTAATCGACGGTCTATTCCGTAACCTTGCCTTTTCCTCGATCAAGGTTGATTCCACGCTCTTCTTGGCCTATAACAACAAAATTTACTCATTTAAAGCATCTCATGATCATAATGCATCAAAATCTATACTTAGGCAAAAAATGACCATTTTACCCTTATACTTTGGCAAAATTATGATTTTGCCCTTAGGCTCGTAAATCATTTTTCAACACATTTTCTCACTAAACAAACCTAGCTAAAAATTTATTTCTCTTACAACTACTCTTAATTTCATTTATTTCATGCATTTATTACAGAATCACAAACTTTACAACTTGGTCCCGTTTAGGTGTTTTCATGACTACACCTTTCACCAAAGTTGTTTCTCATCTCTCAAACATTCATTTTATTCCATAAAAACTCAGCAAACAACATAAAAATTCTCATGGCAAGTCCTTATAATTTCAACCATATTGTAAATTAGTCCCCTCATTAGCTAGCTTAAGCTTTGGGGGCTCTAAAAGTACAAAAATTATCAAATAAAACCACCAAAATCACTTGGATGAGGATAAGTTGCTGAAATTTTCAAAGCTTTCAAAACCCCCTCTAATCTGGTATTTTGGTGGTTAAAAATGTTGAAGAAAATATGATATCACTATTTTCTTTATTTTATGCATAAAAAGCAATTTAGTCACCTATTTCTACCTAACCAATTGGCCCATTTAAAAATCTAGTCCCTATGATCGGCCATTGCTTTTTCAATGGCTTATTTGCACTTTAAGGACCTCCAATTTAATATTCTATGGCTATTAGACACCTCTAGGTTGAAAAATAGAACTTTTGCATTGTATGCGATTTAGTCATTTTTCACAATTAAGCATGATATCGCTCAAATTAAAGTACCAAAATTTATCAATGTCATAACACATAAAATAACATCAAAATAATTTTCCTCAATCTCAAATTAGTAGTCTTGAAACCACTGTTTCGAGTAGCCTCAAAATCAGGATGATAAAAAGGTTTGGATATTGCTCTCTCATGGCTTCTTCCGGTTCCCACGTAGCCTCTTCTACACCGTGTTTTTGCCATAACACTTTTGATAAGGATATGTCTTTATTCCTCAATTATTTCACCTCTCGAGTCATAATCTTAATCGGCTCCTCCTCATATGTCATGTCTGATCATATCTCAACTTCTGTTGGAGGAATCACATGCGAAGGATTATAGCGATAACGCCTTAACATCGATACATGAAACACATTGTGTATTTTCTCTAACTCTATCGGTAAAGCCAATCGGTATACTTCATTCAAGGAATTCTTTTCGCTTTCGATCCAATCCTTTGACATACCCTTGTACGATTACTCATCATTTAGAGAAAGGCTTTTCTGCCTCTTCTCCTTGACCCCTAGTCTAGGGTCCACTCTCTACAGGCGTGATTCCTTGCGTGGGAGCCAACACATTACTAGCTGTGCCATCAGTAGTCGCTCGATTGGGATCCATTACTATATAAAAACAAAGTTTAGAATCATCAGAAGCCACCACACTATCAATAGACGCTTATGGCATGTATAGCTAGACCCCAACACATGTTATAGTTGTCTGAGAACCGACTAAACCATAGCTTTGATACCACTAAATGTAACACTCCTTACCCGTATTCTATGCCAGAATCGAGTATGAGGCGTTACCTTACTTAACCCACATGGTTCTACAGTTTTGGGCTATCACATTCCATTCCAAATTAAAAAAATTTCCATACACACCTCTAATATTCTTATAATGGGCCTACGAGGCCCTAACCACACTTCCAAAAGGTTTCGAAAATAAATTGGAAACTTTCGCCCACTTAGGAAAATTTTACCTAAACAAGGGCCACACACCCGTGCCTTGCACCCGTGGCCGATACTGACTTGCATCACACGGTTAGCCACACGTCCGTGTGCTATACTCGTGGTCGACACTGACTTATTCCACACGGCCTGTCACACGCCTATGTGCTTCAACCGTGTGGCGATTTAAATTTTAAAATTACGGTGCAAACTTCACACGGCCTAGCATGCCCATGTGCCTACCCGTGTGGACAAGAGCAAGGATATTTACCAAGCTCTTTTCACCATTCTAACTCATAGAATGTAAATCCATTCAACATGTCATTAAACAACTCAAATTTTGCAATGTACACTTCCATAAATAGCTTTATCTTTTCATATGTAATAATGAGGCATCAACTATGGCTATATACAAAAGAGTTCATCATTAAAGAGGCCAACACACTCTTATCCAAAATAAAAAAATAATTTATCTAGTCTAGCCCCTATACATGCCATACTCAAAAACATTAAATCTAGATATACCGAGATGAGCTGATAGTGTGGGCGAATCTTCCAATTATCTTTGTATCCTGACCCGACTCTTTAACACTATAAAATAAGGGAAAATAATAGAGAGTAAGCTTAAAGTTTAGTAATTTTACATGTACACAAATAACATCATAATATGTGCTAAACAATAAATAGCATTACATACTAAGCAAGAACAATCCACATTCATAATCATGCTTACTCATTTCCTCCCTTACTTTATTCTAACCATATCACAAGCTTAATGATCACATTCATTAACATGCATCCCTACACTTAACGCCACAAAGTCACATGATACAACACATCATAATTTATCAATAAGCCATTCATAATACCAATTACTCGGTGGTTTAGCACTTAGCCCACCATCAAACTTTAACAGGGTGGTATCACACATATCCCACCAAAGAGGATAGTTACGGTGGTATTGCAAATAGCCCACCAAATGATAAATAAACGATGGTGTAACAGATCGAATTTGACCCTAATCGAAATGGTGGTTTTGGGACCACGAATCCGAGTTTGAGAAATTTTTTAATATTTTATTTTGTGTTTATTATGTGTGAATTAAAATGTGTGAAAGTTTCGTAGAAAAATTTCATCGTTTGGGTGCTTAATTTGACAAAAAGGACTTAATCGCGAAAATTTTAAAAGTCTCAAACTATAGTGTAAAGTGCCTATTTGATGATGGCTTTTTAAAGTGGAGCATTAAAAGGGTAATTAACCCATTTTTGAGTTAGTGGGTGGCTTATGTCAAGAATAACCTTAAGATATATGTTAGTTTTTATTTTATATTAAAGGTTAAATTAGTAATTGAATAATTACGTTTATAATATGTTAAAATAACATAAACAAAACCATCATCTTTCTCACTCTCTCATGGTGAATATTGAGAAAGAAAAAGGGGCTTATGTTTTTGATTTTCGACTTGGATGCTTGATTTCAAGGTTAGTTTGAATTTAGTTTTTGTTAATTTTACGTTTTTGAGATCGTTGCTTCAAACCGTAGCTGACCCACGTTAAAAATTTTGAATCTAAGCATGTTTGAGGTTCGCTAGTGATAGGTTTATATGGTTTTTGATGTTTGATGATGTTAGATAAAAGATAAGTTAAAAATTAGTATATTATGAATTGGAAATTTTGATGAATTTTTATTTTTAGGGCCAAATTGTAAAAATGAAATTTTAGAGAGGCTTATTTGCTAAATAACTGAAAGAAAAGGACTTGTATAGTCCCTATACATATTCGGCCCTTAAGGGGTATTGAGAAATTTGGTGTATTTTGTGTTTTAGGCAAATAGGACTAAATTGTAAAAATTTGAAATAGTAGCGGTAAAATGGTAAATTACCTATTTATGTGCTTAGGGACTAAATTGAGATGAACTGTACTTGAATGAGCTAAATTTTAATGTGTTTTATATCAAGAGAAAAAAATGATTTAGATCGGGGAAAGACGAAGGTTCTCGAATAGCCGATTTGCACGATCTATCGACAATGAGGTAAGTCCTTAAGCACTTATATGTTTGAAAGTAAATTATAAACATGTTAAAGGATGAAATCTAATAATATTGACTATAGAATCATGTGTTACACGAATGCAAAGGTGTTAAATTGGATTAAATATATTCATTAATGTGATATGAACAAGTATATGTTTTCAATATGACAAGTGAATTGGTTTTGTGTATATGAATTGATAGTGATGTATATGATAAGAAATGTGAGTTAATGAATTAATTTGATAAACATATTCGGGCTTTAATGCCTAGCAGGCTTTGTGTCGGTGTTATATGTCAGGCTTTGTGCCTAGCAGGCCTTGTACCGGTGATTCATTTCAGGCTTACTGCCTAGCAGGCCTCGTGCCGATGATTCATTTCGGGCTTTAATGCCTAGCAAGCTTTGTGCTGGTGTTATATGTCAGGCTTTGTGCCTAGCAGGCCTTGTGCCGGTGATTCATTTCAGAGCTTCTTCGCCTAGCGTGCCTCGTGGGTGATTCATTTCAAAGCTATCGCCTAAAGCGTGCCTCCGCCAGGTGATTTATTTCAGGCTTTAATGCCTAGCAGCCTTTTTGCCGGTGATAAGCCAAAACAAAGAATTTGAGATGTATATACAAAGTAGATTGAGCTATAAGCTCTAAAACGAAAAAGGAAATTAGCTTATTATATTGGTAAGTAATAAGGTAAGTTAGTTTACTTGTATATGAGCTAATTGCGATGTGATGAATTAATGACTCGAATTGAATTTTATCTCAGGACATTAGGCTTATCATTGATTGGTATGATTTATATATATATACGAGAAGTTGAGGTATAGACATATAATGGCTTACACTTAAAACTTCGTTATGAATATGATGTGCAATGAGATCGAAATTACGTTATGTTTCTGTAACTTGAAATATTCAAATGCATAGGTTGTATATATGAAATGTTATTGTATAAATTCATGTGATAAACTACTATTGATTAGATTAAGGATATGACCAATATTTGGCTAGGTGAAACTCGGATTGAATTATCTATGCTAATTGCCGCAAGAATGGAAGTTAAATTGTTAAGTATGTGTGTATATGTCATAAATATTGCTTGAGACTTACTAAGCTAGCAAGCTTACTGTGTGTATTCTTGTTTACCCTTGTTTTATAGATTTTAGGTTCAAGCTACGGACTCGAAGGATCTGGGAAGAAGTCAACCACACTATCGACTTTCTTTTGGTATTGAATAACTTAGTTTTGTACTAAAAAGGGCATGTATAAGTTAGACTAAACAGTATAACTAATGTTTTGTAATCGTGTAAATATGCTAGCCATGCGAAAATGGCTATCTATTTTGGATAACTTGTTTCGTGTTTTGATGATATAGTTTGCTCATGCCATGAATTATCATTTGTGTTTGGATGTGGTTTAGGCATTATATGAAATGGTTTAATAGATATATGCCATGACATGTATATGTATTTTGATCTTTGATGGTCACTTTGATAGATTAAGGTAGAATTTTAATCATGCGTATATGTGATAGGTTAATAAAGAGAGATGTTAGGCATTTCAATTTCATGAAATTGATATGAATATGAATTTGAGTTATATGCTTGTGAAGTATGTATCTAGATATATATCAAATTCGGTTGTTTTAAATAGGATGAATAATATTGAATAAAATGGGTATGTGTATTCGGCCAAATCTAAGTGACCGTTGCAAATGTGGCTAAAATGTTTAAAATAGTTAGGCATAGTCGAATATGGAAAAGAGTGCATAATTGAGATGTATGCATTTTCATATATATATTTATATATGTATTCGGCTTGTTGAATTGCTTGTTTTAATTGAGTGCATAAAATTGTTAAACTTGGTTTATGCTAGGTAATGTGCATAAAATGCCAATAATGGAACCATGCATATTCGGCCTTTTAGTGGGTGTACAATTGATGTGTAATGGTTGCACGCATTAATTTATTTGTAACTGAGACTTTATGCTATAAGAAGCTTAGACACTTATGAGATTTCATGAAATCTACTTATTTATGTGATATTGATGTATTGTACACAGATGATGAATTAGGTTTATCGATGATTCTTTTGTGAATGATTTGGATCTAATAAATATATGTTATGTGTTACACATGTGTGAATTATTTGTTTGTAGATAATTCTTTAATAAAGATGATCTTCCATTATTCAATTATTTTAGCTTAAGTGTTAGATTGCATGGTAACACCTGTAAACCCTTATCCGGCGATAGACTCGGGTCAAGGGGTGTTACATTTGATTGGTATCAGAGCTTACAGTTTAGTCGATTCTAGGACTACCATAGCGCGTGTGAGTCTAGCTATACATGCCTTTATCATATATCGATAGTGTGGTGACTTCTGATATTCTGAACTGTGTTTTATATAGTAAATGGACACTGATCCTGAAAGAGCCGTAGCGGATGATGTGGAGAGTGTAGCGCTTAACTGTGCACACTCGATCGGTCTTGTAGACTCTCGACCGGTTCGGGTAGCCACGAGGGGAGGCTAAACAAGCCTTCTATCGATGATGAACGAGTGGTTTACCCGGTTTATCGAGACTAACCCTTGCTGTACACCAACCTCCACCCCAAATAATCCAACTCCGATACCTTCAAAGACTTCGATGATAGATCCGATGAGATCTAGTAGGCCTCCAATTGATAAAATCAGAAATTTGGGTAGAAGAATTCAAGGCCAATGATGATGATGACGCAGAAGCGAGCCGAAATGTGGCTTGATAACACTATTCGGGTACTAGATGAGCTATCTTGTACTCCAGACGAATGCCTCAAGTGTGCTATATCTTTACTTTGGGACACTAGATATCACTGGTGGAATACACTAGTATCAGTGGTTTCGAAAGAAAATGTGGCGTGGGATTTCTTCCCGAATGAATTTCGCAAGAAATATATCAGTCAAAGATTCATTGATCAAAAACGAAAAGAATTTCTTGAACTGAAACAAGGAAGGATGACCATGACCGAATATGAACGGAAATTTGTCAGGCTTAGCAGATATGCTAGAGAGCGTGTATCAACTGAAGCCATTATGTGCAAAAGGTTTGAAGACAGTCTGAATGAAGAGATAAAGTTGCTTGTTGGCATTCTTGAAATTCAAGAATTTGTGACTCTAGTTGAGTGAGCTTGCAAAGCTGAAGAGCTTGGGAAAGAGAAAAGAAAGTCTGAGATAGAAGCTAGAGACATTCGTAAGAGGTCGTCGGGTAAGACTTTCCATTCCACATCTAAGAAGTTCAGAGATGATCAGCCGACATAAAGTTACTTCAGATTTACCTAGACGTGATCGACCTCCAGTGGGCTCCCAAGCTACCTCGTTGGCCAATGGTGGTAACGTTCCACAGAATCGAGTTGAATGCAAACATTGTGGAAAATGGCATTCTGGGAGTTGTAGAGTTTGTGATCGGTCCGCTTTAAATGTGGATCCTCGACCATTTTATTCGAGAGTGCCCGATGTTAGTGAAAGGAATACGTCACGTAATCCTAGGATCGAGCAAAGGCACTAGCACGGGTAGACCACCAAGACATTTCGCAATGTAGTTGGTAGTCGAGAGGGACGAAGAACAGCAAGACTCGATTCGAGGCTAGAGCTCCGGCTAGAGCTTATGCTACTCGAGCTAGAGAGGATGCTTCTTCTCGGATGTCATCACCGTACTTTCACCCTTTATGATATTCTTGTGATTGCATTGATTGATCTTGGTTTGACCCATTCATGTGTGTGAAACTCTAATATTTGGTAAGACTCGCCGGTTGAGTCTCCGAGTTTGTAATTCGTGTGTCCAACCCTTTGGGTAGATGTGTGTTTGTTAATAAAGTGTAAAGGTTGCCCATTGATGATTCGGATTTTGCTTCCCATCGATTTAATGTCATGTTCTTCGATGAGTTTGATATAATTTTGGGAATGGATGGTTAACTTCGCATGATGCAAAGGTGAATTGCAAAAGAAAGCTTATTGATTTGAGACATCGAGCGGTGAGATCATTAGAATTGAATCCAAAGTGATTTAAGTGGGTTTCTCTGATTATATCCTCGATGTTAGCCCTAAGTATGTGAGAAAAGGGTGCGAAGCTTATTTGGCTTATGTCTTGGATAATAAATTGTCCAAAAATGATTGAATCATGCACGGTTGTATGTGAATACCCGGATGTGTTTCACCAAGAACTAGGGTTTACCACCGACGAGAGATTGAGTTCAAGATTGAATTGGTATCGAACGACTACGATTTTGATAGCCGATCGGATGACACCTACTAAGTTAAAAGAGTTGAAAGCACAGTTGCAAGAGTTAACAGATAGAGGATTTGCGCGACCGAGTTTCTCTCCTTGGGGTGCACCAGTTCTTTTTGTGAAAAAGAAAGATGGAAATATGTGAATGTGCATTGATTATCGGAATCTGAATAAGGTAACTATAAAGAATAAGTACACATTACCTCGGATTGATGACTTGTTTGATCGAGTTGAAAGGGCTTCAGATTTTCAAGATAGATTTGAGATCGGGCTATTATCAGTTGCGAGTCAGAGGTACAGATGTGCCAAAGACTGCATTCAGGACAAGATAGGGACATTTTGAGTTTCTGGTTATGCCTTTTGGACTCACTAATGCACCAGCTGTTTTTATGGATCTAATGAATCGAGTCTTCAGACAGTTTTTGGATCGATTTGTAGTAGTGTTTATTGATGATATACTGATCTACTCCAAAAATGAAATCGAGCATGCCGAGCATCTGAGATTGGTGTTACAAACTTTGAGAGATCAACAGTTGTATGCGAAGTTTAGTAATTGTGAGTTCTGGATGAAAGAGGTCAGCTTTTTGGGACATGTTGTTTCAGCATCAGGTATTAGAGTCGATCCGAACAAAGTTTCGGCTATACTTGATTGGAAGCCACCGAAGAATGTTTTTGAGATTCAAAGATTTCTGGGACTTGCGGGCTACTACAGATGGTTTGTGAAAGGTTTTTCTATGATAGCTACACCTTTAACAAGACTACTTCAGAAATATGTAAAGTTCAAGTGGTCGGAAAATTGTCAGAAGAGTTTCGATCAGTTGAAAGCCCTTTTGACAGAAGCTCCAGTATTAGCTCAGCCTAAATTGGGTAAGGAATTTGTTGTGTATTCTGATGCTTCCTTAAGTGGTTTGGGCTGTGTATTGATGCAGGAAGGCAGAGTAGTAGCCTACGCATCGAGACAATTGAAGCCGCATGAAAGAAATTACCCGACGCATGATTTGGAACTTGCAGCCATTGTATTCGCACTGAAGATTTGGCGTCATTACTTATTCGGGGAGAAATGTCATGTTTACTCGGATCACAAAAGTTTGAAGTATTTGATGACTCAAAAAGACCTGAATTTAAGACAACGCAGGTGGTTGGAATTGTTAAAAGATTACGAATTGGTAATTGACTATCATCCGGGAAAAGCTAACGTTGTTGCGGATGCCCTAAGTCGAAAATCATTGTTTGCTCTTCGGGGATTGAATGCACATGTGGTTATGTCCGAGATGGTTCGATCATAGTCGCGATGAAGGCTAGACCGTTGTTTATTCAAAGATATTAGTGACGCCTACGAAAGTTGACAAAGATATAACTTCTAGACGAGCACAATGTGAAAATGATACAAAGTCAGAATTTTGAATTGATAAAAATGACTGTTTGATCTATAAAGGCCGATTGTGTGTACCGAGAAATGCTGACTTGATTCAGATGGTATTGGACGAAGCTCATAATAGTCAAATGTCGATACATCTGGGTAGCACAAAGATGTGCAATGATTTGAAATAGTTCTATTGGTGGCCAGGCATGAAGCGGGATATATCTGAATTTGTTTCGAAATGCTTAGTTTGTCAGCAAGTAAAAGCTGAGCATCAAGTGCCATCTAGACTACTTCAGCCAATCATGATACCTAAATGGAAATGGGATAGAATTACAATGGATTTTGTATCGGGTCTTCCTATGACACCGAGTAAGAAAGATGCCATCTGGGTTATAGCTGATAGACTGACTAAATCACTCATTTTGTACCAAGACGCATGCACTATTCACTTGAGAAAGTTGTGAATTGTATGTATCATGATTGTAAGGTTGCATGGTGTACTGAGTTCCATTGTTTCAAACTGAGACCCGAGATTCACATCGCGATTTTAGAAGAAGTTGCAAGATGCTTTAGGTACTAAATTTCATTTTAGTGACCTTTCATCCGCAGTATGATGTCGACCGAGCTAACTATTCGATACTTGAGGACATGTTGAGATGTTGCGTTCTTGAATTTGAAGGTACGTGGGAATGATACCTACCTTTGATTGAATTTGCTTACAATAATAGCTTTCAATCTAGTATCAAAAATGCGCCTTATAAAGCCTTGTACGGGAAAAAATGTCGAACACCGTTATACTGGACTGAGCTCAGTGAGAATAAGATACTCGGGGTTGATTTGTTAAAGAAATAGAACAGAAGATAGCTATTATTAGAGGCAATTTGAAAGATGCTTCGGATCGTCAAAAGTCCTATGCTGATTTGAAACGTAAAGACATTGAATTTCAAGTTGGAGATCGAGTATTCTTAAAAGTTTCTCCTTGGAAAAGGTATTCGATTTGGTGGAAGGTAAACTTAGTCCGAGATTCATCGGACCTTATGAAATTATCGAACGATATTGGGCTGTTTATAGATTGAAGTTGCCCTCGACTTAGAAAAGATACATGACGATTTCACATTTCGATGCTTCAGTGAAGTACAGATCAAATCTGTCTCATGTGATCACAAATCGAGATTGAAATCAATTCGATGTGACGTATGAGGAAGAATCGATCCGTATTTTAGCTGGGAAAAGAAAGAGTTAAGAAACAAGAAAATTCCATTAGTGAAAGTATGGAAAAGGCACGGAGTTGAAGAGGCTACGTGGAGCCCAAGATTCAATGAGGCAACAATATCCGACGTTGTTTAATCTGTAAGATTTTCGGGACGAAAATCCTTAAAAGGGGTTTTGAAAATCAATTTAATATTTTGAGAAAATTTTAAGAGTTCAAGGGATTTGAAAACTAGAATTTAAAATATTGTTCTGAAAAAATTTTGAGATTAAA